>PNEQ01001055.1:85140-112847 GCA_003012365.1 Medauroidea extradentata | reverse complement strand
CTATAAGTAGTGATGATGGTACATCGCGAAAATGTTTTGTGCCAACATACTCTTGAAAACGCTGTAGTTTCTTGCCACAGCGTAGCTGTCTGCCTACCAATAACAGGATCTAGTATTACAAAATCTGGATTATTTTTGATTCAGTCAAATAGGATAACAGCTCAAACGTACAAGCGAAAGCCAGTAATCTTTTGGCAAGCTGAACGTGCGTTGAAATCCAACAAACAGTCAAGTTTTCCCGCGATATGCTAAACCATCATATCTACCTTATTATTGCAGACACGATTATGTCGCGTATTGATTCTAGATCAGGTTGGATGTCAATAATGTATACTTCACTATTCCTTCTGTGATTATATGACACCTGTTTCAACACATCTTTGACGACTGCAAGCCAGTTATAAATAAGGAAACAAGTCGTGGTGGCAACACGTGTTACTATTAGAAGCCAATGGATATTTGACCTTGGCCAGTGTGTGTATAGGTCTGAGAAGTCTAGGCTGTTGCCAGATAAATACGCGAGATATTCGTGCCTCTACCTATAAGGTATCTGTGGAGAACAAGATAGGACAGTGCTGTGTTTCACATTGTGCACGTAAAATGTCATCGTACAACATTTTGACACTAATGTTTTTCGTCTCCAATTTAGCCCAGGATTCACATGGGAGTGCTCATTATGCGTTTGTTTATGGATACTATATATATATATATATATATATATATATATATATATATATATATATATATATATATATATATATATATATATATATGTAAATCCAAGATGGTAACTGATGTTCCATATTAACTGCATAGTCCACGTAAATTGTTTGACATTGCTAACCAGGGATAGGCCTAATTAGATCCGATTAAATCTCTTCTATATCGTGGCTTTCCCAAGCAATCCCGCTGTTGATAAAAGTAAACCAATTAAACTGGTGCGTAAATTGTTCTCGCCATACGTCGGTTAGGATGCAGACCAGGTGACCTCGATTGCAGTCTGATTGATATATATAAGATAAGCTACTACTGTCTGGTTTCTAGGATTTAATTTTACAGGAGTAATTTAAGTTTTAATTATACTAACCCAGAATGAAACAGGATGACCATCGAGGTAATATTTAGCAAAAATTAAATGAAGTCAAATAATCCTCTTAATAAGGTGTAAGAAAATTAAATAGCTTAAAAATCGAAGTTATCATTCTACTAAACAGTTACATAATTAATGCATGCTAATTAAATAAAATTAGTAAAATAAGAATCTACTCAAACGTAAGTTCAGAAAATTTATATTTGTTTTTAATTACACGTGTTATGCTCACACTGATGTACAGTTTTCGTTAGAATAGCATAATACTTCCATTGTGCTTTAGAGAAACTATGCAAAACCATCACCACGTTTGTTTCATTTTGTCTGAAAATGTAAAACCGGTTGGGATAGTGAGAAAGTGAGAGAGATTTTGAACAGCGCTTAGCATCGAGATCTTCGGCGCTGGCGAGGAGTGACATGAGGTGAGTATGGAGCAACGCTAGAATGAAAGGACGGGGCTGGAGATCCCCGAGAAAACCCGCCGACCAACGGCACAGTCCAAAAACCTGTTGGGGAATATTTACAAAAATCGCCTGCTGGGATCGAACATACGACCTCCATAACGCAATTTAGCAAGGGTAAGTGAAAACTGTTTACCGAAAAAAAAAAAAAAAAGGAACCACGGAACAAAGCAGATCTTGCAGAAAAAATATTGAAGTACAGGGGCAAACAAGAAAGAGATTTTGTACAATATAGAATATAACGAAAGGCAGTAATGTTCGCGGTCCCAATCTGAATGTGTGAACAAAGAGTGCTCCCAGCGTCTGCGCTTATCTGTACGATGACGACTGAAGAGTCCAACGACCGCGTAAACGCTGCGTTTACAACTTCCGAGAATTCACATGCGCGCACACTTGCAAGCCTAGCGTCCCTATAGTTCATTCAAGCAGACGGAGTTACAGCAGGTACTTGGAGAAGTTACCATACAGTTCACATGAGCAGACGTAATGTAATGATTGTAGCCTACCTAGAGTCGTTCTTCGCGTCTGAAGATTGGAAACAAAGGAGCGATTAATGCGACTCTATGGCACGCTCGTTAAGGCCATGTGTTTCTATTGTTTTTGCGGTACTTATTTTTTAAGCCTAAACGAGAGCACATATAAACAAAAATTGTTTCGCAGTTTTCTTTAAAATAGTCCTCATCATGCAGGCTATATATTTTTTTTTTTTCAAGAATATAAAAACGTCAAAGTTACCTAATTATGTAACCAACAATATTTGAGTTAATTGACTTACTTTTCAAAGCCGTGTACATTTCTGTCTTGAAATAACTATATATAGCGGGGAAAATATCATTTTAAACGTAACTACCAGACAGATTTTTTATACCTGCGCTCGTTTAGGTGTAAAAAATAACATTCGCAAAAACCAGTACAAAAGGGGATCATAGCCTTACGGGTATTCTAGTTGGTCAGAAATTGTTGTCAGTTTAGTTTGTATTTTTGGGATGTTTAGGTACACGTGTGAGACAAGCTTGAAATTAGAAGCCACATATTTTTCCTGGCGCTTTTAACGGCGCGCAACCTAGCCGGTCAGTACCTTGAAGATCCCAAAGGTGGTGAAGTCAAATTTAACAATTTCAGAGAGACAGCTTGGAAGTGACATACAATCGCGCAGCTAACTCTGGAATGTATTCTCGTGGATTATCAGTTTTGGTGGTATGTCTGCGGAACCTCAATAACAATGTTTAAAAAAATGTTCTAGAATAAAACCTTAATTTTACGAAGCTGGAGAGTACGTAATCAATTTTACGACACTATATCAGCGATTTTACGACATTGCGACCTCAATTTAACAATAATCGATTTAAAAGGAGCTGTGATTTTACATGCTATGTAGGTAATGTTTGTGATGTCAGTTATATTGCGTACTATTTCCTGTTTCTTATCCTTGGAATTTACCCCTCGACTATCACGGATAATCGGGTGTTAACTGTATTTTTTTTACAGTGCTGACAAAGGATAATCTTTTATTTCCTCGACGGGTGAAGAAATCGTACCTGTGCAGGTCTCGACGTGTCTCTTTAAACTGTCGTATTCGGGAGGACCAGGATTCGATACCCGGCTCCAGCCATCTTGATTTCGGTTTTCCGTGGTTTCCCTAAATGATTCCAGGTGAATGCTGGGAAGGTTCCGTCACAAAGGCCATGGTCGAATCTTCTCCCAGCTCCTGTCGTTGCATCAAGACGTTTGTCACCGTCTATAATGACGTCGCTGTCGACGAGACATTAACACTCGTCGCGAGGAAATAGAACGCAGTAAGGACTCTCCACGCTGTCACTCCCCTCTAGTTGTCAAACCGTCTGACCGAAGGCAAATACTGCACGTAATCACCACAACGTCGCTAACGGCAACACGGTTCTACAGGAAAAGCATTTGTAGCTATTTATGGAGGCTTGATATTCGCTCGTCACTGTTGATGACGCAAAAAGTTAGCGGAAAGCAAATATATCCTCACAAATGTTGTTCATGTCTTAAAAAATGTCACGGCTGAGGTGGCAAGACTAAAGTCTAAAAATATCAGTGATATTTTTATGTCACTGAGATGAGTCCAACTGAGGAGCAAACATTCAAAACCAGACATGTCCAAAATCTTGAAAATATGTTCAATGCCCTTTCTAAATAAACAAGATGTGTTACATACAAGAATTAACTCAAGACTCCATTAAATAATACATGTCTTATTGAAATGGGTATTTTTATTCTCAGTTAGTTTTAAAAAAATATGATGTTTGTTAACTTTTCTCTACTGTTAGACACGTCGGACATGCCTGGGTTTGAAAGTTTGCTCCTCAACTTATATCAGCATTTTCTCTAGTGCCTTAAGCTCACAATAAACTGTATTAGTAGACAGTTGTATTAAGGGACCGTTTACAATAAATTTGTTCCCACACTTTTCAGTGAACCTTCCTCTGAATTGTCCGCGGACTTGTCAAACACGGCAGTCGCATGACGACTGAGCTACAGTTCTCAAACACAGACACCAGATCGCAGCGAATTTCGGTGCGCTAAAAACTACACAGCATTTTAGCATATTTCCCTACCTATTTTTGACTTGTTCGTGAACAAGTTATAGTTACGAATAACTTGTAGAGATGGTGAAATTTCGCCGATTCAGTGACCTGCATGTTAGAATCAAATATCCTATACATACTCAAGTCCGGTCTATTCGCTTATTGCCTGTTGTTCCTCTGAGTAGCAGCTAGTAGAGAAATGGTCGGGACTTGAGTATACATTTCATTCTAACACGCATGTCATTGAATTTGCGAAATTTCACCATCTCTACTTACGAGACGCGGGAAAATATAAGTTCAGCTTGCTAACGAAAGTATGTTATACACACTTCCCTAGATGTTTCATTGTAGAAAAAAAATTGGGTAAAGTTATATAATGCAAGTTTTTATTTGCCGCAAATCTTACGGAAGAAATTCGCGACTGGAAACTGATGATTGAAAATTGTTTGTGAAAATGAGCTAAAGTAAAGATACATAAATAATTAATTTGTAGGTGAACTGTAATAATAAAAAATTCTACATGTAGTTTGTGAAAATAAAATTTTTTCACATTTATTTTGCCTTGACTAGGTAATGGGATCGGTCAAGCTTTTTTTTTTTGGGCACATAATGTTTTTGCTGCTGCTGGTTTTCTTTTGAAAGACACGGTATGTAACAGGAGGACCTAACGAATAAAAAAAGTCGCCTTGTCGCAACACCCTTAGAAGTTGGTGGACCTGGCGCGTAGACGTTCTGTAGCGTGGTACGGAAATTATTTTTTCTTGTGTAGCTATTATGTTTCCAACGAGTTTATCTACGAAAAGAGGAGACACTTCAAATCGTGTCCCTATGATTTTAAAAATGCCGTCCGCTAATAAAAAACATGATTTTCAAGCTCCTCAAAAGTGCTAAAAAACGAATTTTTTCACGTTGCCGTAGCTGAGAAAATATCAACCTTAATCGTAGTAACCTGCATTGGACTTTATCACATACTTTCCACAATAAAATAACAGGGTCATCGCTTGAAGTCCCGTTGAAAAAAAGGTTTCTACGAAAACATTGCATACGTTAGCTTAGTCCTCCGTGACTAGAAGTGAGTTATATTCGACTTATCGCCTTCCTCGTTTCCGTGCCTTGAACGTAAAAAAAAGTTGGCATCCGAAACAGACGTATTAAACGTGGAACATTGCAGGTAGGAAACACGCGATACACATTAGCTATAATGCTGGTCAACGGTATTGAAGCAATTTTTCCTCATAGATCACTGATCTTATTGTTAAAACAATATGCATGTGTCTGTGTATGTATGCGTCTGTTTGTGAGAGTGAGAGATTGCTAACAATAAATAAATTAAAACATTTATAAAAATTGTAACGCCCTGAAAAAACAATATTACTGTTGTCATTAATACAGAGAATTCATTCAGATAATATTATATACATGCTATATTATAGCACTCAGTATAAATTACAATATTGCAATCTCGACTAAGTAAAAAGAACTTCATCGCGTCAGGATCTGCAAAGCTAGCAATGTGTGCGATTTAAAATGCTTCGTTTGATTACATAGTGCTGTTAGGGTACGGAAAGGTTTGCAGTAGTATGCAAACACTAGTTTTTGTGTTTGAAATTATTTTACAGTATTTTAAGATGAACTCAATTTTATTTCCTCCTAATAAATATTTTTAAGCCGTTGGTTTGTAACAGGGATTAATTTTATTAATTTTTTTTTGTAAAATAATACAACAGTGTGTGATTTCAAAAGTCTATCCTGTACTTTTATTAGGCTGGCAATAAATTTTCATCAATCAGACCACGTAACATTTAAACGTTCACATGTAATTTGAGCTTACTTCATGCCAGTCGTTCCAAGCATACGTACAATATGGAGCAGTATCTCATCAGCAAGATTGAACACTTCCTCCCCCCTCCGAAAATGTGTGAAAATTTTTTGAATAGTTGTTATGTTTCTGGAATGCAATGTTGATTTCCCTCTAGTTGCGTAATTTTAATGGTTAGAATTTAAATATATAATGCTGCAATTGCCAAATCACCCAACAAAGTTTTGGCAGGCAGGGCCCATGTGGTCCAGTCTCCACCATGTTATCTAACGGAAATTGCTTAAGTAGCACCATTTTGTACCATGAAACCGAAATTTCTCGGGGGAAGGGGTGACCCCAGAACAGTCCGCTTTATTGAAGGGGGAAGGATCGGGGTTATTTCATAAAATTCCCAGGTTCAGAACCCCCCTCCCTCACACAAGCCCAGATCCTAGTTTCGACCCTGCCTAACACCCTCGAACAAAAATTCTTGGTGCGCTCCATCGATGGATGAACGGCAGAATGGGAGGAGGAACATGACAGCCCCACTGGCTAACGTCCGCCACATTATCGGAACCGAGTCCGACCGGGAATCGAACCCGGATCTCCGTGGTCTGAGGCGAGTGTCTGACCACTTTTTATTGCCTTACATTATCTCCTTTAGTTACTTTATTTAACCTTCAGTGTATGAAGGGCCGGATTTAGCACTAGGCCCACTAGGCCTGGGCGTAGGGCGCAGTTTTGCTAGGAGTGCACTTTTAGCGGGGAGAAATTGTCGAGAATTCCCCATCACTGCTTTTATAAGCACCAATATGACGACCAGTAAACATTTTAATGGCTGCAATTGTATGTGTATTTAACAAAAAAAGTTCTTGTTAACAGTAATTTTCAAGTAACTGCATTAGAGATAACGAAAATAATCACAATGTTCATTATTAATTTTGTTTTCGTGCATAGCGAGAGGACAAAGTAGAGTAATTTTTAATGCGGTGTTGGAAATGGGACAAGGGCGTGAGTTTGTAAGGAAGGATGTAAAAGAGAGGCTTCGGTGGTGCTGAAGAGTGGCGTGCCTAGGGCGCCTAGGTGTATAAATACGGCACGATATGTTGAGACAAATGTAACGAGATAATATTATGTAACCATCATAAAAGAACACAAATTTACACCGAGCTGTACCCACGACGGATTCGAAAGGAGAGGGGTAGAGGCAATCCCCTCCACCTTAGACAAAACAATACAAATTCAACGTAAAATAGATCTTAAAAGTACACTAGCCGTAGCGCAGGGCCGTTTCAGAAACACGCAGGTTTGTGTGTAAGGAAAGTTGTAGACATTCTCATGAACGTCGGCTCTTTTGGAATAACCTTAAAGTTTTGAGAAACTTGCCTTTCCTCCCGTGATAAAACTCATCGAAGGATATGTGCCTGTCCCACGGACCTTAGAATCGAACTAAGAAACTCACGTATTTTAAGCTAGTGTGCAGACAGATTAAGTTACGGAGGTTGGCACCACTTAACCGCCGCGGTCACCAATGACGCAAATGTTAAAACAACCAAAATATTGGAAAATAACGGTAAATGCGTTGCGAGGATTGGTTTCAGTTTTTTAAATCCCTAACTCAGAAAATAATGTCTTTGAAATGTAACTCGTTCGCATATTTTCTTTGCAAGTGCCGCGGTGCACGACTATGCCATACGAAATGAGACGAGCTGTATTTCCTACCTACTCGCAAGAGTGCGAGCCTATTGTTGTCTCTCCAGAAAAGCAGCACCAGATTTAGGTACTGCGGGTCACGTAATGGATTCACCGTCCAGGCGTGCTTTCTGCGTGGAATGGTGTGTAGCAGTGATGCTGCAACACAGAATATGAATGCAGCGATGACGCACGACGGTGACGATCAGCCCTTTGTTACGATTGAAGGGAGGGGGAGGTATTAACCCTAACTGGTAAAATACACACTTAATGTATGGCCACAAAATATGTTAAACATGCACTCTACAATTTAACAATATATATTTCTTTGCAACCATCACAATGTAATGAGAACTTTATAATGACGTTTCATTTTAAATGAAAAACCATTAAAAAAATTTTTTATCAAAAAAGTGGGCCCACTGAAATGTATGACCCGGGGCAAATACCCCTTTTACCCCCCTTTTTTTCTCACTAGACGCGGCCCTGCATGCGATGTGTTTAACAGGTTGGTGGCTTCAGCCAAAGAAGTAATACAAAAAGGTATACTGTAGAAGAATTACTGTTATAGAATGGTGTACGAGCATTAAGTGTGAAGATCTCTCCGCTGATTTCAGTCATGGTTAGGTGGCCACTAAGGAAAATGCCGGCAGAAAACCACTGCAATTTAAAATGTTTAAATGAAACACAAACTGTCTGGACTAATCTGAAGGCCCCATGACATGACATTGGATGCGAGTCTTGTATGGAGAGGAGCTGGGGTAGAAATTGAAGTACTCTGCGAATTGATGTTTTTCTTTTAACGTTCGTTCGTTAAAGATTTTCTTTAGGGCTGTACAGATGTATAGGTCGTCCAAGATAATGTATAAACTTTCTGAAGACCGTCTTGTCAGTAACATTAAAAACTATATACTGCCCGCGACTTCGTTCCCGTGGTTTCCTATTAAATATGGTAATATTTATTTGATACGAGTACTTGGCATGCGTTGCAATGCCACTCAAAGGAAGGAAGTATCTGTGTTTTAAATATATTTATTGACGTGCATTTGGATACACAATATTTTAATATTTTTAGTTTTTCCGTATGGTGCGTACACGAATAAACCATAAGGTTTTCCGACGAGGAAGCAGGTCACATACAGCTGTATATGTGAGAAGCATGGATTTTCCATATTTAGTCCACACACCAACTCACAAACGTTTTATCTCAATCGGATCAACGGTATAGGAACACATACCTTACAGACAGACCTACATTAATGTTTATAAATAGAGATAATAATACGCATACTACAGCAATAAAGTTAGGTGAATTTATTTATTTGTATATTGCTTTACGTCTCGTCGTCAGCGAGGTCACTACAGACGGCTACACACAACTTTAAAGTACTGCCGGTGCGCGAATAAGGGAGCACTATTGAAGCACATGTTAACATATTTTTATCTTCCTTTCAGCCAGGTTTTTTTTCCTGCCACTTTTTGACATAAACATGACGGTCTCTGTAGCGTTATTGGTAGCAGGCCAGCCTATACGGTGCGGAGGTCCTGAGGTTTGTAAGCCGTCCCTTACTAAGCGTAATTGCATAAAACTGGGAGACATAAATATACCCACCCTCTTATATATACAGGGTGTCCCATAAGTCCGGTCTCATAGGGGTATTATAAATGGGTTAAATATGGAACGTGTATAGTGTATATAGTAGTGACGCAGTGTTGAAGTGCGACGACGGCAGTGTGTTCACATACAAGTGCACACACACATACACACACATATTATATATATACACACACATATATAAACATAGCACCTATGTAACAATGGTAATGTATATATTGTACCGTACGTAAAGGAAAACCTAAAACCCCAAAAACTGTGTGCATTTTTAAGCATTGTTCTAGACAAGATGGTCTTCAAAAGTCCACACTTACAAGGGCAACAAACAACCTATACAGTAGCTAAGAAAGTTGTCGACCATGGCCTACGTTTAGCCACCTTCCCAGTATTCGCCTGGAGGGATTTCAGGAAACCATGTAAAACCGTTATCAGTGTGGCCAGAGGCTGGTCTCGAACCCGGGTACGTTGACATTGTTACTTGTACTACTATAATTGTACAGAAGGTGCAAAAATGATGTATATGCGTGTACTCAGACTAGTTTGCTACTATCATACACACGATTCCAATCCAAAACATCATGTTACACAATGTCGAAAGTCATGCACAGTTAACACATGGGCTGATAAGTGTACTACAACTGTTACATTAACCACATGATTATGGGAAATCTCAAACAAATTCGTTCTTTTTGCGCCATTCTGGTGAGTTAACAAGTGGCGGAAATATATACATTTGCTGAAAAAAAATGAAGTGGATGGGGGATGGGGGTAGTAACTAGGATTAGCTAGCCGGTGCGCCTGTTATATAGACTACAGAGGTAGCTCAGGTGTACTTCAGGTTGCCGACCATCCCCTTCTGTCGCAGGTATTCCATTTCAGTATATTTGTGCGTGAATTGTTTACCGAGTGAATAACACAAGGCGACAGGGGCGTCATTTCAGGTTTTTCCAGGGGGGGGGGCAAGATTTTGTTTTCTGACGACAGTGACCTTGGTACATCTTTTTTATTAATTAAGCATGTATAAATTAGATACTTTAATAATGAAACTTCAGTTTTATGCCCTTAAGTTAGCATTATTTACATTAAAAAATACAAAAAATATATTTATACACAAAAATTCCAAATCCAGGGGGGGGGCAAATGCCCCCCCCCTGTAGCCCCAAATGACGCCCCTGCAAGGCGATTTGTTTTCGATTATTTTTACATGCTGCAGAGGCGAGTCTAACAGAAGAATAAAAAAAAATGGGACGGGGTGACATGCCTCAATCATATCATAACCCAATCCATGAAACTCGACCTCAAATGTGTTAGATATAAAACAAGTAGTTGTCAGTAATTACGAAAAAAAAATCTTCTTAGTATATTAATTTAGTGTTGTTTCCTAAGATATTATAAAACTGTGCCATTTTCTCATGCCACGAATCGAATAGTCATACCTTCACTGGTACAATGGGAGGATATCTTACACGGGAGAATCCAGAGTGAGAGAGAAAGAGAGTGTGTGTATGAGAGAGAGAGAGAGAGCTAGTGTGTGTGTGTGAGAGAGAGAAAGAGAGAAACATTCTCGCAAATGTTTTAAAACCGAAATTAAAATATATTCTTAACTGTTGAAACTATTAATTTTGTGATCATGGTTATGTAACGTCTCCTTCAATGCTGCACATCCCTTAATGGAAAAAGGGAACAGCAAATCTAGAACCGACCCTCATTGGCGTACCGACCATCACTTTATAGTGAGGACTAAAACCCCTTTCCCTCTGCAAGATCTCCACACATAGCTGTTTAGTTTAGTAGTATGAAGGATATTATAGCGGAGGCTAATAGCTTTCTAGGGCATCATTATTGTACATGAAAGTGAGCATCAAAATGTACAAGAAAGGGAACATTAGAGAGCGTTCTTCGTAACACTCTACCAAATTAATTCTCGAACTCACACGGACAACATCCTTGTACAAGAAGATGTACGCCATGGAAAATGTTGAATGCAGACTTTAAAGCTACATTTGAGATGATTTGTGCAATGTTTGAGTCTACATAAAAAAATTAATTACCAAATGTAAAAATGAGAATATTTTCAGCAGTATATAACATGTCACTGTGTATCCAATTGCTTCTTTCATTCAGCTATCACCATTTTTTTTCAAAATACTTCGTCTGTGAAGCTCTTACGTTTAAATATAATTTTTGCGCTTGCTAAAAAGTAGCTTATTTATATTCAAATGTATATTAACGAAAAATAGATAATTTTTTTTTAAATATATTGTTCGATTCTCTCTTTATTTCTGAGGTGTTTAAGATTCAACTGTACACCTGGTACACAACTTATTTGATTCAAAGACGTAATATTTGTTTTGGAGCATGAATCAAAGATGTTTGTTTGAAAAACCAATTTAGTGTAGCCTTTGTGTTCTTTAACATGTTTGCACTAAATTTGTTTTATGTTTTAAATACAATTTGTAAACAGTGATAGAAAAAATGGTTACAATTTTTTTCTATCACTGTTCATAAATTTAATTTTCCAAGTAATGCAAATTTAGTGCAAACATGTTAAAGAACACATACATTAAATTGGTTCTTCAAACAAACATTTTTGATCAATACTTTAAAACAAATATTACGGCTTCAAACCAAAGAATTTGTACGTCAGGGGTATAACGGTATCTTAAAGCTGATGAGAATATGTTTTGCCTATCAATATAAAACAACCATTTCCATCACATTTCTTTATTAGAGCGAGTGAGAGCGCTTAATATCGAGGTCTTTAGTGCTGGTGAGGGGTGACATGAGGTGAGTATGGCGTAGCGCTGAAATGAAGGGGCGGGGGAGACAGGAGATCGCCTAGAAAATCCACCGACCTACGGTATCGTCCGGCACGATTCCCACGTGCGATAATCAGAGGACCGAGCCCGCTGGGAATCGAACCCGGATCGCTTTGATAGGAGGCGAATGATCTGACCATTCGGCCACCGCTACCCTTCTTTTTTAGAAACTTTTGAGGTTGTGTATACAATTTTTAAGTACACTTTTTTTATATGCACGTTTGTGCAGTTGTATTTACTGAAATGCTTGAGTTTCTTACAGTGGCGGCTCGTAGGTTGTTGCCAGGTAGGACACAAGTTGCAGAGAACTGTATATTGTTGTGCGCTAGTTGACGGTACAACCACTGACACGCTGGCATGTAGGTGCCGCTTATTACCGACTGCTCACAACACAATAAGTAGCCAGTAGATATTTCATGGTCATTGGTAGGGACACTGGTAACTCGCGGGAAAAGTTGATTGCTTGCTAGGCTCCAACATGCTACGTATAACACTGAAGATTTTGCACCTATAATGGCTATAATTTATATGAAGCCCTGTATCCCTCTTCAACAGACCCGATTATAACTGTACAGTTTTAACACATAACGTGTGTGATTCGTCAGAAAACTGTTCACACGTGCCACGACTGAGATATTACAGTTTATTGGAGACTATGTTAAATATTTTCACGATTTTCCAGTGTCTCTAGTCACTGGTATACGACGGTGCGTTCACACCAGTGTGTACAGTTCTTGGCAACTTGTGTACACCCTGGCAACAACCTACGAGTAGAGACCTGAAAAATTCGTTGTTTCTTTTGGCTCCAAGTTATAACTCCAGCAACTGTTAAGTTCGTTACACTTTCGCAGTTGGCCCGTGACTTATTTGACACTTCCTGGAAGTCGCTTAGCCAATAGTACAGAAGGCAGACCCATATCACTGCGTCATCGAGCAGCCAGTGAGCAGATATGTCTGCTTGAATACACACATGTTCTTGGAGGCTAGCCTACAGGTCGGTGAACCCGAGAATTTTTCAGGTCTCTACCTACGAGCCGTCACTGGTTTCTTATAAACATTAAAGAAATTACGGGTCTTTTCTAAAACATATCATTAGAGATGATGGTTTATCGTGGGAAAACTTGACTATTTGCTGGGTTCCAACACACGTTCAGCTTTCCAGAAGATTAGTGGATTTCGTTTTACGTAGAGCTGTTGCCCTATTTAACTGAACCAATAAGAATCCCGTAGTTGTAATAATTGATGCCTGTTATTGGTCTGCAGATATCTACGTTGTTTCAGACGTATATCACCCAATCATACATGTTGCAAGAAACTACAGTGTTTTCAAGGGCATGTTGGCACAAAACATTTTCGCGATATACCATCATCTCTACATATCATAGAATATTTGCTGCATTTATATATATTTTTAGTTTTGTTCCCCCTTCTCATTCCTATGCCCACCTTCCCCTTGTAGTAAATCCGGGTAACGTATATAGCTACAAGTCGACGTGAACAAGATGTTCACCTTCTTGCACAGCCGGCCTCCGTAATGCAGTCGGTTAGGCGACGGACTACGGTGATAAAGGTTCTGGGTTCGAATCCTGGTTCGTACATGGTACATGTTGTCCATTCCCCTCGCATCATCATGACTGGCTCTTAAGGGGCCCGCCTCGTTGCCATAAAATCACACTGCAGCGTGTTTGAAGAAAAAGTTTTACACCGAAACTAATACACGTGTGTTCACGCCGTTTGTCTACGAAAAGAACACACACTTCAGACGACTGCCCTTAAGTACTTTCAAGACAACACACGTATTAGAAATCCCCTTTTAGGGCACGTCAAAATGGATCAAAACGGGGTGTTCAGGCTGCTATAGCGTAAAATATACTAGCCGAATACATGTGAAACCACTTAATGGTAGTGCATTGGACTTTAGTAAAGTGATTTCGTAAATAAAACAATAGGGTCACCACTTAAAGTCCCATAGGAAATTTGTTTTTTTTTCGCGCAGACTGCACGCCTTAAGCGTAGAGGCGACGCACCGTTGTATGGCCCATACGACGTCGCCCTTAGCACCATACCTCACTCACACAAACACATGTGCCACGAGGCGGGCCCCTTAAGGGCGTTTCAGTGGGGGAAAACCCGTCATTTTATATTTGTATGAAATATTGTTAGTTTTGTAGACGTTACGTGGTAGTATATATTCCTCTTACAAAAAAAATTGTTCAACCAGTTTCCCCACAATGGCACTTTAAAGTCAAAATTTGCACGTTTATAGTTCTTATAATGACGTAATCAAAATCCGTTACAAAATATTCTTGTATTTAAAAAGAAAAGTCGATAAAATAGGCAAAAAAATTCAAAATTGCAGAATTCGTTTCAAAATACAAGTATATAGTGTTGGCAGGTGTGACGGCGACAACGACGGAGGATGAGGCGGCAGCGCAGGAGTGCCACGTGCAGGCGCACGGAGAGTCCTGCATGGGCAACCAGAACAACTCCAGGCAACGTTACAACCATGCTTACCAGGAGCTCTGCAGCAGGAACGGTCACGAGGCTCTGCACGCCGACAGTAAGTACACTTATCGAGTTCTTCTGCAGCCGCCGTCGGTGACGGTTCTGTATATTTCACGCATAGTGCTGGCGCGGCACCCCATTCGATTGCGAGTTTACTCTCTTTCGATGTCCTCATTTGCCTGGCTGTGGATTCTTCTGGATCTTGAGGCCACTTTTGTTTGTGCTGTTTTTGTGTCATATAACGACTTCTTGTACATTTTCGACTGTACGTACTGCGTACAGAGTTAAATTGCGTTTTTGGCCGTATGGTTGAATTCCAAGGTCAGAGGCAGTGCCCCACAACGAGAGAAGAAAGAAGAAGTACACTTTACGTTAACAAGGTGTTGGAACAAGCTTGTTATGAAGTGCCCCTGAGTCCAACATGAGACAGTCAGACCTGGGTAAGCTGGCCTGCTTGAGCGCTCAACTTTACATAGTTGCCTAATCGGCTAAGGATTTATAAAATACAATGCGACAGTGTACAACCCCGTAAGGTCGTTCGGGATAAAGTGAGCACTAAAAAGTAACCTTTGAAAAATATCACTAGCCGTTGTTGCATATAATTAAATATGAACTTTAGTTCCTTTACTGCTTGTTTGGTTGGCAGCGAAATTACGCAATATAGTTCCGTGTATTTTCTTATTTAAATACAACAATATTGAAATTATGATCTTTGAAAGAACTGTGCAATGGGAGTGCATGACTGGATTCAGTTTCTTGGACGTACTCCATCGCAAATTGAATGACTGTCAAAGAAAACTAAACAAATAAAAGAAAACCATAATATAAGCAGAGTATGCTTTAGACAGCAAGATACATACACAACAAGAGATTCCAAAATGGAATCGGGTCAAATAGAAACAAGGAACAAACAGATAATAAATGAAAATAATAACAAATAAAATAAAAAACCAAGTAACATGAGACACAACGATGAGATGAAAAAAAAAAAAAAACTCAGCGAATATCAGACACGAACTGAAAAATAACAAAAAGACACAACAAATAGACGAGACAAAACGCAACAGATAACAGACATATACAGAAAGGACAAACGACACAACGAAGAAACGAAACAAGACACAGTAGTTTTCCAGATAGACGATTCCATTTTGGAATCTCTTGCTGTGTATGTATCTTGCTGACTAAAGCATACTGTGCTTATATTATGGTTTTCGTTTATTTGTTTAGTTTGCTTTTGACAGTCATTCAATTTGCAATGGAGTACGTCCAAGAAACTGAATCCAGTCAATATTGAAATTAATGCAACTGAAATCTGCAGTTCACGTATAGGTAGGGGTTGTGAGTTTTCAGAAGTTGAGGAGAGAGGTGAAGAATTGTTTCTGTCCATACGTATTGTCGTGCATCAAGCGAATGCATATACATTATACATAGGGATATTTTTATTTCTATTAATCTATCAACTACGTAGGTGGTAAGTAACTTTGTTAGTTGCTATTTTTTTTATTGATTACTTTGTTTTCTGTGAATTGCTAAACTTGCTCAAATATAGCCCTTTTATTATTTAAATGTGCGTAATAATATAAATGTTAAAGATATTTTGAAAACAAATATTCCTTGTATCTATTCTTAATGACATGCCAAAATCTTATTAATCTTCGTAGCTTTTCTGACCTTCATTTATTTTCGCATTGCCCTCTAAAACAACTCGAAATGATGCCCTTCATCACCATGATCTTTCATTTATTTCAAACACATACAAATAACTCGAATATTTTTTAACCAAATGCTTTGAAAATTATATAGACTGTGTACAGTCATACAATACTCAATTTTTTCAGAGAGTTTTTTTTTTTAATTATGTGCCATTTGCTAGCAAAAAAAATTATTTTGCTTCATTTTGGCTTATTTTGGCAAAAAAAATTTGTGATATTTCAGGGACAAAAATCTAAAAAAAAACCATTTGGTGTATTGCAACAGAAAAATTCAGACACAAACGATGAGATATAAGTGTTAAAACGGCCAGAATTCATTTTTGATATACATACATATATATATATATATTATTTTGCGTTAAATAAATATTTTCGAAACCGCTGCAAAATTAAAAAGCGAGGCCTTAAGGTAGCCGCCTTGGTGGTGATATTGTGCGCTTTGGATCCATGAAGGGCGGAGCGCTAAGGGCAACACACTACGCTCATCACGCCTTAACCTAACCTCTAGGAGCAAGTCAAATGAACCGGGGTGACGTCTTCTCGCCTATAATTTGCAGAGGTCAAGGGGAACGTGGGGAACAATTATTGACTTTACTACGACACTGTCCTCCGAGCACTGTTTCAAACTGGGAAGTTTGTAATTTAATAATAAATAAAACTATTTGCAGTACTTATATAAAGTCTTAAGTTACTCTCTGACAACAAAACTACGCAAAATACTAATTTTAATCACTTGTGGTTTAGTCTGTTTTTAGGGAATATCCATGGAAATATTGTGCGCACATTCAAACGGATGTTATTACTAAATCAACACACGGACGATCAAGAACTGCTGCACAACCACTATTAGAATTCATATATTTTTTCAGAACGTGGTGACTGGAAAGGAAAGCTAGGGTAAGTTAGGCTGAAGAGTAGAACAGAGCTTAGGAGGACGGTGAGGGAGTGGGATTTACTTTCGGAAGAGTAGATAACGGTGAGAGGGGTTGGAACATTTTCGAGAGGTTTGATAGGTGATTGAGGAAGAGGTTATAGCTTCCACCGGGTGGCTGCCCAGTTGCAAGTTATTTCTTATTCGAGTTGTGGGAGTCGGGTTGTAAGGCATTTCGAAAACAGAAACTGTTATCTGTATTTATCAGCATCAAACTAACAACTTCCAACAATCAAATGTCAAGGGATAACGTTCCTCACTATACACACGTCAATTCCGAGGGAAGTGTTTGAAAAGCCCGCCTGTTCAACGAGCTTCGTTTACTTGCCGTTCGCAGCAGCACACTCGCGGAGTGGTCCAGCGAGAAAAAAAAGTAAATAAAACAAAGATGTGGGCTTGTTTATGTGTGTGTGTGCGAGCATGTGTGTGCAAAGACGGAAGAGAGAGGGGCTTGTCAGATGACGCTGGATTTGAGAGAACAAAAAAATGAGCGGCGCGATGAGATGACTTGGAAGGCGTGATCAGTTTGTCCGTATGTGGAACGAGAACATTTAAAAGTTTTGTCGGGATTGTAACATTAGAAATGAGACTGAACACGTTACTTGTAGCAGCACACCTTGCGGTGTTGTTCGGCGGCGTGTGTTCGTTTGAAGACGGTGAAACAGGTAAAAAAAATCACAGATGTTTTGTCTGCAAGCAACCAGGCCTTCACATAAGCCCTTGACGTAACTGATAAATCTAGCAACATTGTAAAGCATGATGATTGATGCTGCTTGTAGTAGGCGTATTCGGGAATTTTCCAAGTGCCCGCAAATGAACTGAAACGTATCGTGTATAATTTGTTGGTCCATTTAATTATACCTGTGATGAACTTGCAGTAACGCACTTCGGTTCATCATTAAACTGTCTATACCACACAATTTAAATTAGACTCTCAAAATTCTTTTTTTTTTTTTTTTTTATATTCATTTGCTTTATCATTACTGAGGGGCTCAATATTTACGACAGTGTGCTTGTATGTAAGGGAAAAAAATTACTTTATATGTACTCAAATTATTATTATTTTAGGGCCATTAATATGTATAATTTAGGAGATGATGTTGATGCAGCAGTTTATAATAGGAATCTGCAGCTAAGGAACTAAAATAAATGTGTTGTTAAATTACAACATTTTGACATTTACTTTGTTAAGATTCACCATTAAAGGGCTTAGGCATATAACTGGTTTAGCATTCCGAAAAAGTGCTTTGGGTTGCTGATGTAATTTTTTCGCTGTTCGAATTCGTAGCTAGGGATCGGATGCATCTTTGAATAAGCCCTTTGGCTGAGGGCATGCTTCCGAAAACAGTTTGTATTTTGTTGCATCTGTGAGATCTTCATACACAACATACAAGTATTATAATTGGACCTTTGTATTACAAAACAAAATTTAGCAGCATAGAGCCTAATGAAAGTGTGTCTTACTGTTAATTTTAAGTAGGCTATCAGTTCTCATACAGCTCTACTGTTTTCAAAGTTCTAGAGGATGTGAGGGTGTCAGATTTAAAAATAGGACACTTTCTAGTTGGTAGGCATGCGTGTGGTTAAGTAGTTGTGGGTACCATACGTAATGAAAGGATCAAGAGCACATCCTGAAATTGAACACAGCTACTTGCTTGCTTTGTTTCAGGAAGAATAAAATTTTCTAGTTTTGGATCCTGTGGTAAATTGTTAATTGTGTCATACAACCTTTTAAAATCTTAACTGTTTTCCATGACAGTGTTTAAAAAGCCTCAACTTAAATATACTGTGGGGTTGCAGCTTTTATAAATGTGGGCAATAAGCATACAACATGTTTGAAGTGATCAATTTGTTATTTTGTTAGCCTTACTTGCTGTAAGATCTTTGAAAGAACTGTGCAGTGGGAGTGGATTTATTTGCTTGGACATACTCCATTGCGAAATGGAGTATGTCCAAGCAAATAAATCTAGTTAGTCCCTTTTTCAGTACTTGTTGATTGAAACATTTGTGGACTTTCACTTTCTTGTGTTTGTTATAAAAACAAGACTACTAGAGTAGCCTATGTATTTGAAATCATTTTTTGACAGTTTGTGGTGCGCAAGTTTTGTATTTTAGTATTTACTTAATGCTGATAGTTAGCCTCATTAGAAACTTTCAATATAAGGGTTTTACAGTGCATAGTAGGCCATAAATTGACAAAATTAAAAGCCCTGTTTCTATTAAACAAATGTATGTCCGTTTCAAAGTCACAACAATTTTATGAGTCAAATTGAAAGGTATGCTTTAATAAACACCAATTTTGTCTCCTCTTCACAAGTAATTGTTAGAGGTACGTTAATTTCGCGGATTCATCTGGCAGTAGCCTAGATTGCGCAGTCCTGTACACGCTCTGGATACAGTCGATAGCTCTATGAATCATTTCCTTATTTACTACTGGCTTGCAGTAGTCAAATGCGTTTCATGACAGCCGCCAGCTAATCACACACGTGATAATGAAGTATACATTTTTGGCGTTCAACCTGACCTGGATTGTATTCGCGAAATTGACGTACCTCTAGTAATTGTGCTTGTAGCCACAGAAGACTCTATGATCACGGTTGCTATCAGATCTGTCACAGTCTCTGCACTGCAGCAGAGGAGAAAGTGATGGACACGGACCACTGCACATCACGTTACACTGATGTTTCTCGTTCCCAGGCTAAATTCCTCTAACGTTTAAGCGAATAGTTTAACGGCACCTCCAAGAAGCACTTTTCACTTTCATTCAAGCAGAACGTGGCTACTTCCACCTTGGTCGGACGTTCCATTGCTGTTGTTCTTGTGGGATGCCGGGTCATTGGCTCTTGTAAGACACTTTCAATTCCGTGGTTGTCTACGCCTTGTGAGAAAGGAGTCAGTTTTTTTCTCGTGAAAGTATCGTAAATTACAGTAAGCAAAAAATTATTGATTCACCATTTTAAAGTAAGTAGCTATTTTTAACTGTTCTTACACTGTACATGTTAACTCCTTTGCTGAGACATTCGACTGTAGTCGAATATACAAAATATTTCTAAACTGCGACTTGCGGCTTTAGTCGAACACCAAATTAAATGACTCTGTAAACTATAAATACATTGTTTTCTCGCTTAAAAATAAACAAAAATTAACTATTTACAAAAAAAATTGTAATTTTTTTTACACTATCTTGGCACAATTAAAATTTTTTTATTCCACAGCAAAAGAGTCAACAACAATTTTTTAATGAAGATGCCCCCAACTTATATTAACTCTTTTGCTGCAAAGAAAATTATTTACATTATGTCCAGATAGTGTAGCTTAGGTAGCTCCTAAAAATATATTAGGCTAAGAAAAAAATGTTTGATTTAATATTTTAGTTTTGGTTGATTCCAAACTCTAAAACTATTTGCAGGCTATTTATAGAATCAGCAATTTTCATATACAACAAAAGTCACATGTAACAATATTTTATAATCAGTATTAAGAGTTAAATTGATCTGGCGCGTGAGCCATGTTGTATCGCGGTGTGGAAAATATTTTTTTTTGTATATTATTAAAAATGTTTCAAATGCATTTATCCATGAAAGGGAGACACTGTGTCCCTATGGTTTTAAAAATTCAGTTGTGATTATCAAGCTTCTCAAAAGTGCTGAAAATTCCTTTCTCACGTTGCTGTAGCTGAGAAAATATCAACTGTAATCGCAAACCAAAATCATAGAAACCTGTATTGGATGTTGCCAGATACTTTCCACAAATAAAATAACAGGGTCATCGTTTGAAGTCCCATTGAAAAACACATCCTACGGAAACACTGCACGCTAACTTAGTACTCCGCGCCTAGAGGCGATGCCGATAAGGTGTATGACGGACGTGTTATATTCGACTTATCGCCTTGCCCATGTCCTTACCTCAAACATAAAAAAAGCTCCAAAGTCCTCTAACCTTTAGTAAACACGTAGTACAGAAGTGCTGATCCCTGACTTAAGAAATTCAGCTTTGGTTATTTTTTTTATTTTTTTTGTAACTATTGTTCAGATGTGTCAAGTACTGTCTTCATTTGGTTAAGATGTGGGTTCATTGTATGTAGGAAGCCGTTGCATTAGAATTTTGTACCTAATTATTTTCCTGGTTAATTGTCTTAATCATTGTTGCCTACTTAAAATGTAGACACTTAATTTAAGTTACATCGTATAAAAATAAGTTTTTGAAGCTGCATAGAGAGTATCAAATGGATGGAAAATATATGCCAACCAATTAACAACAGTGGCGTAGCGTGGCTGTGCTCCAAGGCGTGCGGTATTAGCAGCAACTATACACTTTCAGCAGTTGTGTTGTTGCAGAGACCAAGATGTATATATTATAGGATAATTCGTACCTTGCCTCTTGTACGCTACTGGCTGTGGAGTGTTCCTGACCATACAAGTCAAATGATTCCTCAGACAACTCAGTGTTGTGTATCGTCATTGCTGGTCACCGCACACCTTGGAACACTCCACGCGACGCCACTGACATTAACTTATTTTTATAAATGTAAAACTCTTTACTAGACCACTTAAGATGTGGTTATGTTGAGGACCTGCTGGGGCTAGGCAAGTTTGTTCATTCACATGACCAGGTTTGCCTGATCATCATATCACAGTTCAGGGTCTCGTGTCTTACTGGACGCTCGAACACTGTACTCAAGTTACTTTTTGAACACTTCAAGCTGAAGTTTAGCCTCACTTATGCTAACAGTGTAACTTAACTTATTGTAATAGTCTAAGTTTGATGTAACAAATGTCCTGTGAGTTGGACTGTTTATTGATGAATGTATGGCCCCTATAGAGGAACATTGTAAGTGGAAGTCACATCACAGGGTCATAATATACTAGCATGCATACAAATACAGCGTTAGCAATAGAGTGCAATATAGGTATTGTAAGACTGGCTGTCTGTGAGAACAGTCTACAGTGCAGTTCAGTACTTCGACTGCATTTCATTGGGCACTCTTAGCATACCCGTACTAAATTGGACTGAGTTATGTGGAAGGGAACCAACCTATAAAGTTATTTATTTTGATATAATCATACCAAGTAGAAGGTCGGAAATATAACATTATTGGGAAAAAACAAATCATATTTGAGAGTGAGATATTTTGGTCAGCGCTTAACAGCGAGGTCTTCAGCGCTGGTGAAGAGTGAATGGGGTGAGTATGGAGCAGCGCCGGAATGAAAGGGTGGGAGAAATGGGAGACCCTTGAGAAAACCCGCCGCATCATCCGGCACAATTTCCACATGCGAAAATCCGGGGGCCGACCCCGCCGGGAATCAAACCCAGATCGCCTTGGTGGTCATATTATTTGAAGAAATAAAAAAGATAAGTTTAAGAGAGCTTGTTAAGTAATTCAGCTCTAAAAGCATTAGTTTCAAATTGGGGATTTCTCAAAGTCAGTTTGTGAAAATTATAAAATAGCATCCTGAAAGTTTTTGCTAACTTTCTAAGCAGAAATTTTTCTCATGTGACGTGTTTCTGAAGAGCAATCTCCGGGCTGAAATCTCATGTATTTAACTGTGGCTCAACATGTGTATCATTATGGGTAAATCTTTGCTCATAAAGTTGGCAGATATCATTATCTAAGGATATTGTTTTGTACGTAGTTTTTCCAAATTGGTTTCCAAAAATGTGTAGATTTCAATTAGTATTTTTTTAACATTTATTTACGTACCACACACTCACAAGCGGTTTAATACAAGGTTTAGGTGCATGTGACGTACAATATCTCAGTAAACTGTTGGTTAACTTCCTTCTGCACAACTCTATTCGGTTGTTAAGTATTTTTGTTTTACTATGTAACAAAGATTGCTGAATAAAAACTGCTTTCTTACAGTTCTAGTTGGAAAATATTGTATCACGGAATGAAACACTGCCTTGGCGGTTTTTTTTTACAGGATCTGCTTAGACAGTAGCTGTTACTATTTATTAGAAGTCTCCCAGGTTGTTTGGAAATGTTTGCTTAAGAAAGAAAAAAAATAGCTGTACCGTATGCTTGTTTTTTTTTGTAGCCATATAGAATGAACTTGTCCAGTTTTTTTCACTGTGGCAAAGGTCACACTTCCGTACTGATAGTCTCATTTTTAATGATTTTTTTATATTATCTATATTTTGCGGTTTTGTAGTTATGCCGTGCTATTACAACGTGCTTGAAAATTGTTCTCAACACAATGTAATTGTTGGCTATTTTAGAGGCTACATACTTTGTGTAAACTTAGTTGCACAGTATTGTAATGTGAGGCATCTCGGGTAGCAGGTCTATCCAATGAGGATAAAAGCAGCTGTCCATTGCAGAGCATTGGCGATGATTGCCTTGCTTGAAATTTGGGATTCCTTTTGACAGCAATATTTTGAAAGTGTAGGCAAGCTTCAGACTCACTCCGACAATTACTTTGTGGTTTTTGCTAGTGTTTGTTACATAGTGACAGCAGTTAGGGTCTAATTGCAATTGCCAAAGCAGGTGTTCAATATTTTAAATTCATTAACTATTTACATCATTTAATTTATGATTTAAGACCATGATCTTTTATTTATTTCAAACAATTGCAAATAACTTGAATATTTTTAACCAAATGCTTAAAAAAAATTTTGAGACTGTATACAGTCATGCAATACACAATTTTGCCAGAGCGTTTTTTTTTAATAATGTACCGTTTGCTAGCAAAAAATTATTTTTGCTTAATTTTGGCTTATTTTGACAGCATAATATGTGCTATTTCAGGGGCAAAAATCTAAAAATCGGTTTACTGTATTTCAACAGAAAAATTCAAATACAAACGATGATATATAAGTGTTAAAACTGCCAGAATGAATTTTTGATATATGTATTAATTTGTGTCAAACAAAATATTTTCAAAACCATTGCTAAACCCTCAGAAAATTAGTACCACTGCTGTAATGTTGATGTGTACTATTTATAAACACCATTTGCACTCGTTCACTTTTAACACAGATCAGTTCACATCTGCTCTTCTACTGCCAGTTTTTCTCATCATCACCAGAGTCCACCATCTCTCTTGACCTTCACTGCTCGCTGTTACCAACCTTGACTATACACATTTCAACCACCATTTTAGACTATGTCCATCACAGTCACATCATCACTCAGTTATGTAACCCCAAGTTTAGCTTGGCTCTCCTGTTGCATCGTAACACACAGCAATATTGTGGAGCCAGCTTTTGGCTGTTTTCAAACTTTTCAACAGAAGGGCTGCCACAGCCCTTGGCAGAAAGTTCTGGAAGTTAACCACGAAACATTGTATTTTTTCTCTTCACACTTTGCTATTAGTTACTTGATGTGTTTACAATAAAAGTGAAAGATATAATATATTTGTAGTATACTGTCGACAAAAATGTAGTATATACATTCATAAATTTCCTAGTACTGGAACATTTTATTTTGTTTTATACTGGGATAGGGGGTAGGAGTGAATCTCCCAAATGAAGTGGGGAGTCTGGGTACTTTTCATCTGGAAAATTTGGATTTATAGGGGCAAAGTAGTGCTGTTTAAGTATTTTTGGTACTTAAACATTAATTATTTTATTTGAAAGGAAAATTCTTTATTTCTCTCAAACCTAGTCGCTAGGCATTCTGGCACCAGTGCAGCCCTAGAAATGGTGCGTTTATGTCAAGAAAATTAAATGATAAAAATATGGCATATTATGTTTTCAGGATGTTCTGCAGGGACAGTAATGTGCTTACGTCAGCCTCATCAAAAAATATTCTAGCTTGATTCTTCAATCTTGTCTTGCTACCCAGTCAACTACAGTATTCATATTCAACAATCTCCCACCAAATGATGTGTACAATTGCAGGTTGTCTTGCCTCTCTAACTAACCTCTTCCTTCTTTTCGCATGACAGCAAAAATTTGCCACTCAATCTGCTGCACAGCTGAAGGTGAAATTGATTTCTAATGTTTTTTGTTTAATTAATTTTCTCTCTCATAAAAATCTAGATTGTTGCATAATAGGTCTAGACCAGATCCCACAAAGTGTACATTAAGTTAGTAATTATGCTATAAATAAAGATGCAGTATGTTCATTTACATGAGAAATGTTCAATCAGTACAAGGAACTTAGAATTTGTACTTATACATCTTTTGCGTGGAGTTAACAAAGGAAGCAGAAAACAATATATAAGTTTATGAAAAACATGGACAATAAAAAAATATAAGGGGAAAAAACACATTACATATCAGCATAATATGTAGATTCGCACACAAACTGCAACACACTATGCCTATGTACAACAGTAGTGGGTGTTAAAAATAATCCAAACTTGTTCATGTAAGGTTTTTAACACAAGGTAAAACTTAGGACTGCATGAGAGGATGAATGTTACAAAATGTGATAAGGCCTATACCGGTATGCTGTAAAAAATTAATAACTTTATTATTTACCACCTAAAAACAATAAAGAAACAGTTTTTAATTCAGACTTAGCCCCGTACTAAACATTGCTGTGACAATTTTTTGCAGTAGTTTGAATTATTATTAATATTTTGACAAGTACTAATGCAACATTGTTTTATTGCAAATCATGCAGTGTAATAACTAGTGCTTATCTAAACTAAACAAATTTTAAGGTAGGTTATGTCGTGTAACGTTTATTCAAATTGTAGGTATCTTTTAAAATTGTTTTTTTTTCTTCCCTTACATATCCTCGGTTTGTCTTCAAGTTAATGCCTTTGCAAGAAACATTTAATTTGATGTTTTACTTTGTGTATTTGGTCTACCATGGTACCGGTACTTGAAAATGTAAGGTTGTTTTCAAAAAAAGACAAACCAATATTTTTTTTTAAACTTGGTTATTGCAGTTGGAGAAATAGTTTAAAATTTATCTATATGTTACAGTAGAAATTAAATTAATAATACGTTTTGTATTTTATTTACTGCCAGTATTTTTGGGGAACGTGAATGCATTATTATGATAGCCTTGCCTAATTTAGGACTTTATATTAAACATGTATTTCTTTCACTTAATTGTCATCTGTTAGTTAACTGTTGATACAGATATGAAAGCTTGTATCTTTTGCATTAATAATGTACGTAGTTGTGGTAGTACGTCCAGTGGTCAGAAGTGTGTGACACAATAATCTTGGAAATGTTGCGTCATGTGATTGCCGTCACGTAGCATCTTCAGCCAGCTGGCCTTCTCTCTCTGTCTCTGTTCTGTTCTCATTTCCTCTCTTTTCATTGTCTCTCTCTGCCTCTCCCTTTTCTGGGTCTGTGTTGCACATTCCTTATTTGTACCACTCGCTACACGTGCTTTAGAGATTGCCACAGACACACACACACACTACCAGGGCTGTACAAATTATGGCACTTTTGTCATTGCAATGTCACATCCCTTAAATATCTTTATGAGACAATGCCTACAAGACTGGAATCATAAAAAATTTCTCAAATGCATTACTTTTGATGATTTCAGTATTTTTCTATGTTTTGTCCTAACCTATTCAGTGTTTTGAGGTAGGTCTATAAAGAATGTGTTTATTTTTTATTTTTCAGATAAAACTCCTAATTTACCTAAGTTTTCTATTCTTACTTAGTATATAGTTATAATTTTTTATAGTATAATGATAAACATTTTGTCTTTCAACCTTTAATTATGCTGTAGCACAGAAACTCTATGCTTATTTTATTGATTGGTTACAAAGAATAGTTGAATATTCAACTGTCGGGTAATAAGATGTCATTTTGAGATAATGTTAGCATTTTAATTTCGTACTTTACTCACTAGATGTTAGTGTCTTAACAATTTGTTACTTCTTATCTGTTCATTATTTACTGTAATTTACATAATCATGTAGTGATGGTTTTCTCCTCAATACATGCATACCTAACTTGTTTTCTGAAGAAGTTTGCTCACGAACTGCACTATGTGTGATTTATAATGGTGTAAAGGCTGCAATGTGAAGTAAATACGGAGCATTTAAGTATATGTTTTATAGTGTTTCTAATTAAACTATATAGTTTTCCTAAGCGACTACATTAGTAGTTACTTGAGCAGTGAACTTAGTGCCATACCTGCAGAGTGTTAGTAGTTAGTTACAAGCCTAGTGTGCATATATTATGTATGTACATGCTATTGAGATAGGCTGTCAAGCTTGAAGCTAATATCTAGCCTGTGTGTTTTATGTTCATAGACTTCTTGCTGCTGACTGTGGCAACAAACCAGACGGATGGCTTTAAGCGCTTCATGAGGTCCGCCAGAGTTTATAACATTCCTGTCAAGGTAGTGTATCTCAAATTGTACGCTTCAGTGACCAAAAAGCCTTTATTTAAGTACTATGTATCTATGTATATATATATATATATATATATATATATTGTTGCGTGCCATGTTCCTGGAGGCCAGTAGTCGGCGGCTGTTTCGTAACACCTTGAGGGCTGGCCGATGACTCAAAGCCCGGGTGGCTCATAGTGGGAAACCCGCCGAACCTACGTCATAGATACCTGTCCCAACTGCGTCTTAACCCTTCGAGGGTGGCCTACGTGAC
>PNEQ01001055.1:72652-84140 GCA_003012365.1 Medauroidea extradentata | reverse complement strand
GTGTGCATAACTAATTGTGTTGTGAGAGTTCTAGTTGATTACTGTTTTGTGTATTTCGTAGCTTTGTGAGCTATTAAATCCAGTACTTAATTTAACTCTTTTATTTGTAATTATAAGACCTCTATCCCAAAGAACTCATGGGAATTGCCCACATATAAAGTTTGTGCTCTCAAACTTGTAACAATATATATATATATATGTATATACACACACACACACACACACGTGATTTAAGGTGGACAGATGACCACCTCACTAAAGTTATATACTATAAGTGTACTTATTTTAAAAATGTATTGTTTATTTTATACTTCTGTAACAATGTTTTCAATGTATTAAGTTACATTGGTTTTCATTGATTCTACAGCTTTTTTCACTACATACTTATATTATATTTGATATAGTTTTAATCTGAAATTTTTGAAATAACTGAATATAGTTAAACTAAAAGTCTTAAGTAAAGTAGTCAAGTTATGGATTATTGTAAGTGTGGTCACTATTTTACGTTGTCAGGCTAACATGCAGAAACAAGATTATTCATATTGATAGTAAATGCTATGAATTATTTCAAGACAACTTCTGGACTGCACGATAAATTAGTGTATTTGTAAAAAAATTCATAAAAATTAGTAACTTTTTGCGTAACTTTAAGTTGCGGCTGTTACTAAAACAAACTTTTCTCAGACACATCATAAAATTCATTGACACACTGACTATCAGTTTTTGTAATTTTTGTTTCATACAATTTTAAATTTTGATTTTGTACTTTTTGTAGTTTCTATTTGGTGTTAACATGTTATATGTGTGTTTGATGTGTAAAATTTGAATAGTGTTTGACACACACACCAAAAAAAAAAAAATTATATGGGACCAACTCTCTTAAGCGTCGTCAGCATTGGCCTTAAGACATTGGAAAATGAACAAAGTGAAAATAATAAATTCACTGTTAAATCACATAGGTAGCTCTGCTTTTACACTGTACTAATTTTCCTCACATTTTTTTTAAAATATACATTTACTTACTAACCTTGAACCTCTTTACCTACCCATTGTTCCTGAACAAAGATCGTCCGGATCCCATAATGTTTGTTTGTAAAATTTAAAAGAAACTTCATAGTTTGTTTTATTAAATTTTGGATTTCATAAGTTCAGTAAAATGATGGCATAAATTAGAACTTTCTGACAGTAACTAAATGTCATACGTGATGTTCTGTACTGTTCTCTATGTAGTAAAGCTAACTGTTGGGTGTTGTGGCATGTGACAGGTGCTGGGGATGGGGGAGAAATGGCAGGGAGGAGACATCAAACACTATGCAGCAGGAGGGTTCAAGGTCAACCTGCTGAAGAAGGAGCTGGAGAATCACAAAGACAACAAGGACAAGATCATTATGTTCACAGACAGGTAATTGCAGGTTTAGTGCGTTAACTTGTAGGCTGGTGACTGGGCATTTTTGAAAACAGTGCATGATGTTTTCATTTCTTTTAGTTGTGTTTCCTTACATACATTATTTACGAGGTAGTCAGTTTCAGCGTTCTGTTCTCCCTTAATTTTGCAAACACATTTATTTGGTAACTGGGGTTGGACTTTTGCAGCTATGATGTAGTAATCCTGGCAGACGTGAGAACTATCCTTGACCAGTTTGAGAGATTCAATGCAAAAGTGCTGTTCTCCGCAGAGGGATTCTGTTGGCCTGATGGTTCTCTTGCCTCCAAGTACCCAACTGTCCAGCGGGGGAAGCGCTACCTTAACTCGGGAGGTAAGTCTTTCATTTCATTTGTGTTGCTGACTGTTCTGTAAAGGTAGTGGAGTTGTGCCCCGATTTTAAACAACAGTGTAACATTTTTCATTTCATTGTGTTTTATTTAGAGCTCTAAGTGTAGAAAAGATGCTTTGCATTTTTTTCTTTTGTATTTATAATATTCCAATTAAAAGTAAAAAAAAACTGTTAGTGCTTTTATACTAAAATTTTGGACTGGACTGAACTTGATCTGGATTCAAAATAGAGCGAAGCTAAATTGAAAGTGGACTGAAATGAGTTTAGAGTAAAATTTTCCATTTTTATTGATTTACTGGGCTTTATATAAGAGAGAGGTGTTCGAAGTTCACTTTTTTTGAAGTGGAAGCTTGAATTCTGTAACTTCTGAAGCTCAAAATAATAGTAAATTTTTTTAAATAAAAGATATTTACACCTTTTAACCGACTGCTGTTTAGTCAAAAATTTAAAAATTCAGTCTGGTATTGCTTTTTTGCTTTGTGGCTTTTCTGCTGCAACTAAAAAAAATACTGTTTTAGAAAGTTCAAAGTTGATTTTACAGCATTAGCCTCAAATTCACAGCACAGCAATCTTAATGTAACAACTCCCAATTATAAGTGGACAACAATTTTACTAGGTTAGTGGGTCTTTTTTTAAGAAGTTGTGCAGCATTGCAGATTATCCACAATTTTTAGTTGTTCACAGGATTAGATCGTCCACAATTTTTGATTATCTGAGGCATTGGCACTCTTGATTAGTGCATATAATCAGGAGTACTTAGACTTCAATTAACTTTTTCTAACACGAGTATAGAATAGAATTTTTGAAATTGTGTTTCTATAAATCAGCAAATGGTTTGTATCATGGGTCATGTAATTGGACACACTATAGATCTATTGTTTTGAGCATAAGGTGGACTTTTCTACACTTCATTACTAGAGAGTCTACAGAAGTTGGTCTCCCTTCTGACCCATCATCTGTTTCAAACTGTGTTTCATGGATAAAAGTGGTGTTTTTGAGAGTAAACCCAACAAAAAGACTTTGTTGGTCAACACACGCTTACTGCACATCAGTGTACCATGCTGTTATTCTATAATTACTACCATGCTCTCCCACATTGTGATGTGATTGTAGAATGGCCCGTGCTGTGCTGTGAAGCATAACCTGGCGGGTACAACAGTGAGCTGTGTCGTAGCCATCTTTAGTGGAAGGCCGCGGCCTTAGATATGGCAACCCTGGCAGGAAGGGTCATTTTAACACTTCTTTTAGCTCTCTAAAGGCAATGGCTGTACCTGATTCTTTATTCTGCTCTACATACCAGCGAATCAGGGGAAGCCACTGCCTTTGGCGAGACAAAGAAGTGTTAAAATGACCCTTCCTACCAGGGTTGTCAGATCTAAGGCAGCGGCCTTGTACTAAAGATGGCTATTGCTGTGTACATTAGCCCATCTTATACTTTATGAGCTAAATGCCTGTGTACTACAGTCATAGTAGTGATCACGTGCTTGAAAATTACTCGAGTACGGTAATGCTTTCTATGACTTCAGTAAGGAATCTGTTATCAAGTTATTTAGCTAAGAGCATAAAATAGGTTGTGTGTGATTCAGAAACGTTAGGAATAATGATTTTAGATTCTTGCCTAACTAAAAAAATTTCCTAGTCTACGTAATGACATGTGAACAAAGTTAAACAGTGGCAAATCATATTTTTAACTTCTTTTAGTCACACACACATACACTTCTTATTGGTTTTTCTTTCAAAACATACTAAAATCGTCGCAGTACTAGGTAGTCCACTGATTCTATATTTAAATTTTGTGATCTTGTTTTGCATTAACTTGAATGGTTGGAAAAAAACTTGTTTGTGTCGATTCCAATTTTTCCATTCTTTGACAGCTGCCAGGTGGCATTTTCATGCTCTTTATTGTGCTGTAGCTAGTGCTGTTAGAATTTATTTATTATGTTTGGTAAGTACCGGCATTTATTTCAGTGAACGTCTCTGTTTTAAGACCTTGTCACAACATATGTGAAGAGATAAATTTCCATACTTACATAGCAGGAGTGATGATGTAATATTTATGTGCATCACTGCAGTTTGCTACTGTAAAATTCCAGGTTGAAGAATACATTTCAGCTACAGTAAATGAGAAATGCCTAGTGACAGGAAAAAACAAGACTGTATTCTGCGCAGGTCTCCTTCCCCTTTTTTTCCTCTTCCCTGTGACAGTTAGTTTAGGTTAATTTACATCAGTTTAGGTAAGTTTAAATTGCTTTATATTTAATTTAAAAAATAAAAAAAAAAAAAATTCCTTTGGTCTGATTTAAAGAATGGTTTTGCTGTGGGAAGTGGCCATAAAATGTACAACAAACTTGTCTTTTAGCATGTGTCCCGAACATTGTGTTATTAATATTTTAACTCGGTCTTTACAGTCCGTCAAAAACTGGTCGTAATGGAGAGGTGACTGCATTTATATTAAATGGAGTTGTAACCATGAGATTTTATTGCAATACACCTAGAGAAAGTTTGTTAGCCATGTTCGTTATAGAAGGGGCGTGGATATAAAAATATTTTCCTGAGAAGGGACAAAGGGACACTCTTTAATGTAGGCCAAGATATTTTGAGACAAATGGAATTTAATTTCATAGCTGTTACTATACATACACACACAGTATGACCTAAATTCATGCCACCAATCAGTTTAGATGGTCCAAAACTTAATTTTGAAACCATATTCGCATTTCCTATGTTAAATTTATTTAATGGCAACCTACGACTGTGGAATCTGTAGTTGGTATGGACATCAGGTTATGGTTCAATATGTACTTGCTTTAGCAAACTGTCATACAATTGGGGCATCAGTTAACAGTAACGAGAAATCTTATTTGTTAGTTAATCAGTATATCAGAGCATAAGACCCTCATTATATTTATACTGCAAATTACAAGAATATTTCAGAGCAGTAATAGGTACTGTTTAAATTTCCATGCTAAAATATTATCTTTGATATTGAAGCTGCCTGATTGCCGTGCAACATTGTGCCGCCTGCGCCACGTACCATGCTTACAGAGTTCCCACAAAGGAACAGATACTGAGTTAACAACCTTATTACGCTCCTATTGACAGGAAGTTGGAGATTAAGAACTATGCATTTAATTTTCCCAATGCAGTTCCTTTATGCTGTATATTTGTACAGACAACAGCTTCAAGTTCTGGAGTAATGAATCTTATTTTGGAAGGTGAATGAGGTATGTAATTGTATATAGTAGAATATAATTTGTTAGTTACATTTTTGTTTCACTGCTAGTGCTATGTCAATTTTTGCACTTTTCACACATCAAAGTGGAAGTAGAGAACTCTAATGTAATAGTTGATGTAAAAGGAGCAAAGTGGTGACATGGGTTGTAAAAATGTAAATTTTTGTTGAGGGATGACATTTTATAGGCTACATCAGTTAATGCAAGTTGAAGAGTTAAATCAGCTTTAAGTGCCTTATGTTCCTCATGCTAGTGACTTTGGGTTATGGGAAAAATAAAAAACCTCTTCATTGCCAACAGCCAAAAAATCTGGTGTTTTTATTGTTTGTGTGAGAACTGTTAGAGCATCTATCAGTCCTGTAAATTTTTTTAAAGGCATTTTTGAAAGAATTTTTAGAAAAATTATATCTTCATTGTGATGGATTCGGGGAAACTTTTAATTGCCAGTAGAAAAAGTTAGTATGTACACAGTACTTTAGAGAAAGTTGACATTAAGAAGGTGAAATGTTTGTGAATACTTCTCAGCTTTAAAATATGGAATTACCTATAGTTTTTAAACAGAAGTTGTTATATATAACCTGATATACTTTTTTTATTTATGGCACTTGCACTAGAGCTATTTATTACATTGAATAAATTATTATGTTTGGTTCCATTAAACTAATTTATATTTATTGTGTATATGCTGAGTGGTTTCTGTTGGTGGTTGGCATGTATTCCTTGTTACATACTTCACTGGTGTACAAGTTCCTCTTTATAAAGGTCCCTGAACATTCTAGAGTAGGACAGTCTTGAAGTTTTCATTACCTATCTGCTACACTCCCCGGTTGTTGGGTGCTGCAGTTCATAAACCGTATAGAAATACTGAGTACTTGCTCAGTGTGTGCAGTTGCAGTTGGGCGTAAGAAGAGATTTAAGAAGTTAGATTAATTAAATGGAGTATGTTTAAATCACCTGCTAAGTTTCTAGTGACGATCATTATTTCACCAACCTAGTGACTAGGCCCACGAGCAGAGAACTTTCACACCAGACTGGGGATATCTAGATATGGAGCACCACTTTGTCATGATAGATGTTAAACTAGGTTCCCAAGTAATTGCTGCATCTGAGTCTGGTAAGATAGAAAGGCACACAACATCACTATGACCTGGGTAGTAGTACTGACTTCATCACAGTATGGGCCAGGTGCCCCCGGACTACTTGAATACGCTGCTGCAGTATAGCTTATTATGATAAATGCACCTCCATAAACCACAATATGATGTGCATTTTTCCATCTTTTTCTTAAGCTGCTTAACCAGAAATGAAAAAGGCTAAAAGCCATTATGTTTCACACATTTCACTTTTGTTTCCACCTTACTATCTGTGTATCATACATTCTGTGTACTTAATTTCATTCACTGACATAGTCCTGGCTAAGCAACAACCCTGGGAAGCATGACGCCTCGACAGAAAACGTAGAAAACATAACTATGTAGAATAACTTCAACAATTGTACTGATATGCATTCAGAATGCTGCTATAAAAATTATGATTTCAGAATGCCATGAAAGCATACACACTTTTCTATATGCCTTGGTTGTGGGTGAAGAGAGCAAAAGGGATGTGGGTGAAGAGAGCAAAAGGGAGGTTGTTCGGCCAAGTATTGGTAGGAAAATAGGGCTTCGTATTTCACAGACAGTGGGGTTATTGGATAGAGAACCAGTAACTTAGACAGGAAACTGAAGAAATCCACCATTGTCTGTGGTTATAAACCACCAGGATTGCTACAGATCTGGAAAACAGAGAAACCATTGAAAAGTCAGGGAAATTGTGTTTGGTAACTGGAAGTCCAAATTTAAAATACTGACTTTGATAGATCACTCTATGAGGTTACAGTAACTGTAAATGTATTAGTAGTATATAGAATACAAGGCTACCAGAACTGTGATTGAAAACAACTTGTAACAATCTGTTTTAATTTGTATACTCTTGTTAAGATTTGTTTTAGCAAATTTGGACACATGGTAATACAGCGGTCCTTGTTAAGATAGAAGCTGAGTGTAACTATGCATTGACTGTACAACAGTTCACACTGGGCAAACCCTGCATGAAACCAGATGCGACAGGTCAGCTCAAACGTAGCTAAGACCCGTTGTGATGTTGTAGGTCAGCTCTCAGCAGTTTCCAGGAATGCAGGCTAGAACAATTCTTGACACAGCTGCTTGATCACTTTTAATTAGTAATGGGCCGGTTATAGAGTTTGATATTATTGTTATCATCGCAGCTAAAATAAAAGTCCCGAAAACTGTTCACGTTAATTATTTCTGAGTTTTGCCACTTTATGTAGTCAAAAATGTTCTTCCAGTAACCGTAGCCTTTTGAGAGTGGATTTCAAAATTAAAACTGGTGTACATAGGACAACTGGAGGATATGCACAAAAACATGGCGCACTGACGACAAACTGTTGTGGCTTTCACTAATGTCACTTAAAAGAGAAGTGCCTTAACACTCCACACTCGAAATTGCCTCCCTATGCAAGCAGTTAGCGTCTGCAAGTTTTAATAACACTATTAATTATTAAAATATAAAACAGTCTAGGTTCGAGCGCCACACATAAAGGTTATGTTCATCACCCCCGAATCATATATAATGTTTATTTGTGTATCAATCCCTATATGACTCATCCATTCTCGGTTGTGTCTCATTAATTTCTGACCAGGAAAAAGTGAGACCTGCATTTTCGTTCCTGAAACTAATTGCAACATTGCCTCTCAGCCAATCCCCCCTCTAGCAATACCTGCCTAACATACATATGCGCACTAACACATCAGCAAATTCCACAAGTTATCTGATTTAGAACACACCTGCCGTTCATATTAACACAAAAATTATCTCTATAAAACAAAGCTAAGTCTTGCTGCCTAGTCATTGGGCTCACAACCTATCTGAATTTTGAAAACATGTTTGCAAACTATTAAAATAAATAAAAATTAGCATTTTACCATCCATTATGGTTACCTTTAAAATATGTATAGGCTACTGATAGAAATTACAATAAATAAATAGACAACAGTTTTCTACTCTTCACCAAGTTGTGCTAGTTAGTAAAATAAAATAAAATTGTAATTATAATGCTGTTATGCTACAAATGCATGTACCTTAGTTTTTCAATTAAAAATAGTTTCATTATGTAAAATATTATAGTTGAAGGAGGCAAACTCAAGCAGACTATTGTATTTGCAAATAACAGAGCAACCAAAAATGTTCTATAGTTGGTTTTAAAAAGCAGTTCCGCAAATTAAATTTATTCAGACTTTTTGTCAAGTATGTTGTGATTTTTATTGCATGTAAAATGTTGGAAATTTTTAATTTCGATTTGGAAAACCTAGAAAAGTCAGGCTGACATTTTGTAGCAACCCTGACTAGCATTCGTTTGGATGATTTAGAAAAACCATGTGAAACTACCATTAGGATGTCCGACTGGTAATCGAACTTGGGACCACTTGAATGCTAGTCCAATGTTTTACCACTAGCCACCTCACTCAATTTCTGTTATTAGAACCGCCTTTAGTAAATCAAAGCTTCTGGGATACAAAGGATCGGGCCTACCTCTTCGGATAAAACTGAGTGGAAACATCACATGCAGGGCTTTTTGCACCATCTTTCTGGTAGATATTGTTATTTTTATTTTTCTAAGGGACCATGTACATTTCTATCATGTCCAACTATAGGTTTCTGGTGATAAGTTTTGTTACAGCAGTCACGTAAGGCCCTCCTATGTCTTGATTGTACATCTACCCTCAGTTTTTGTTTTCAGCAAACACGAAAAGCACTACAGCTTTATTGTACATATACCCACACCACACAGTCTTTTAGAGTTGTTAGGTTGTTGCAGTTCCCAAATTTAGCAGTTGTGATGATAAAATAATGCAACCAATGTTTGTGCAGATATTCAGGCTTAATTTTGTGCCTCGATTCAAGCTTAGTTGTAGGTATGCATTCTCAAACATTTATTGAAAACATTTTGCATGGCAAGCTTCGGAATGCCAAGCTCCGAACCGTGTTGGGCTGTTAACATTTTCGAGCTGTGTGCCTGCAAGATAGCCTAAGCTGTTCTATATTGTCTTAGAACATTCTTGATTTTCTTGGTGATTTTTTTCCTCTGTGGTACAATTTATGCTGAAACTTTTAATCCAGTGACAGCTAACCCACTGTCCTGACATAGTTGTCTAGACTACTACCTTTTAAAATTATATGTCACAGTCACTTCAGATTTGATCTTTAACAAACCGCAGAGCATACTGTGATTTCTGCTACACTAGTGTTATCTCACTTGAGTGATCAGTGCAGATAGCAGTTGGCAGACTCGCCTCTGTGTCAATCTTAAGGTTATTGTCCAACTTGAACATTCCTCAAAAGACTAGTCTTTCTGCTACAATTTAGTGCAAATAAAGTATCTATTTTTGTTAAATAGTTTTAATGGAATAAAGCTAGAAATTGTTCAATATCTTTTTTATTGGCTGATGTAATTTTGAATAGGTGTTCATCAATGCACTAGAAATTCAAATTTATTACAAATTTAAGATTATGAATTACTATGTAGCTGATATTCAAAAAGGACCATTAAAACTGCGTACTTTAAGAGATTAAGAGTGCTGTCTGGTCAAGCAGCCATACAGTGTGTAGAGTTTCAATCGTACAGTTCTCATTTCACAACTGTGTTACATTTTTAAATTTCATCTGAGAACGGATAGCATTTAAGAATATTTTTGTCTGACAGGTAAGTTTTGCATTTTAAAATAGTTTTTAATGTTCTTTTCGTGAAGGTAAACATCACAACTAGCATTGTCACCATCATTTTAAAATCGGAAAAATAAGTAGAAGGATATTTAAAACACCAGACATACAACATTCCTGAAGGTTCATGATTATGTTACAAAATGATAGGGTTGCTGTTGATAGTTGGCAAGACACGAGCTGGCAGAGGATTTACGTACTGCACACTAGTTCAGTCCCTGCGCAGAGAGGCAGTGACATATCCTATGCACATGACTGGACAGTGCTTATCCCTTTGGTACCTCTTGGCTTCGACATACAAAATGCCGCAGCCAGACTGCACCCTTAAATAGCCTGAAGTTCATACACTATATATTTCTTTATGTACTGTACTTATTTTACTGTAATTATTTTTCGCTTACATCGGAATTAGTTGTCTGAATTTTTCAAGCAGTTATTTGTAATAGAGTGTAACGTAAAATTTGCTGTTCCAGCTAGTCTATTCTTTATGTTTTTTTTAATGACAAGGGCTTTCACAGTGAGGTTGTAGATACACGCAGGTCCCAAACAGTTTGACTCTGTAGCAGGAGATGGGAGTCTATGACCCAGAAAAGTTGTTTGTTTGCCTGTGGAGTGATAGACGTGGATGGGGAGTATCACAGTTGTTTATGTTGGGCCCCAGCACTGGTCGACACCATTCTGGAGGGCATGGCTGGGGTGACTGCACACAGCAAGCACATTCTGGTGGAGGGAGACACAGCGAAAGAGTCGTTTAAACGTCTTCAGTCGGTGCTTTGTCGACTCAATGAGAGCGGCATTCAGGTGGCAGAAAACAAACGTGAGTTGGTTCTCACCTGGTCTTGCCTATAGCTTAACTGAAACTTGCGTAACACTACAGCATGAAAGTTGTTTCGGGGTATTAGTTACAGTAATGGAATATTGCAGTAATCCTTCTTAAAGCTTTTTTCAACCTCTTTCTGATAACATTCGAAAAGGTGCATACTGAACGTACTCATCAGGACTTTGTGCTATTGCTTTAAACCAGTGTTTAATTGATAGATGAGATGGAGAAATAAAAATATAGAGGGAGAGTGATCTTCAGATACAGAAATAAAGAAGACAGATACAGTTTTTTTTTTTTTTTTTTGAGAGGACTGAGAAAATTCATGAGGTGAATTACACCTACATTTTTCTGGAATAGTAGTGGAAAACTGCTTAAAAAGTGTCACCTTTAATGTGCCTTCTGGTAAAGTTTGAAGATTTAGTTCATTTTTGGGTTTGCACTCATTCACAATACTGTTCACATTTAATACTTTTCATGCAGGTTTATGCTGTAGAGTTCAGCTTATCTAAACTGGGAAATTTTTGGATTACCAGATTTTCTGACTAACCTAAATCTTTCTACAGTGAAGCAGCAACTAGAAAACTCACAGACATTGTGTGGAATCCTAACAACTAATGATAGTACTGTACAGTAAATAAATATGACAAGTATTTTTTTATAAATTGTCGTACTCTGTAATTGAATTAGTATATGATGCAAAGAGCAGTTAAAATTTGTATTTGTATTTATTGGTTTGAGGTTTCTTTTTCTCACGTGCTAGTTGAGATTTTCTAAATACTGTTTTGATATCAGTGAAATTTAGAGAAACAGGACCCTTCATATATGCTACCACTGCCTTTTTTGTTCACTTTATTGCGGCCTACATTGTTATAGAATCT
>PNEQ01001055.1:51648-72552 GCA_003012365.1 Medauroidea extradentata | reverse complement strand
CTGCAGGTGGAGTTTGAGCCACAACAGCCAGCTGTACTATGTAAGAGGCAGCCATGTCAAAGCATGTGTACCATGAATGGATCCATGGATCAGAGCTCAATGCACAGTCTGTTCCACTGTGTTCGTCCATGAGACGTTCGAAGCAGTTCTTTTATTTGTGTTTGTGTGTGTATACTTATGTACAAAGTAAATTACAAAGCTGCTCATCATATATTTTTCTTTCTCTCGCCCTGACGTTTATGTACAAAGCATCAACTGACACCAATATCTGGACCACCGTAGCTGTATGCATCATAACTTTCAGACACTGAAAGCTAAATTTGTGATAAATGTAGGGGTATTTGCTTCATCTGGCTCGAGCATGCAAGCAGGCGTTGGATAATAGGCTTGGTTTATTTAGACATGTGTTACTTATACAATATATTTTCTTCTTCTGGGTGTATGTAACTTTTGGCATAAAAATGTTCAGAGATGTAATTTTTATGTGTACAATACATACAGTATTTATTAAGTTGTTATAGTAAGTAATGTGCTGGGGTTAGGTAGATTTGCTGTCACATAATCAGATTTTGTATATATTTAAACTCCTGCGAGAAATTCTGGGTTTTAAGGCTCAACATTAGTAGAATTATTGGATTAATTAATGTTTCACTTTTCATTAATTTCTGAAAGTAACCAATGTAAAATTTGTTATTATAGCATGAATGCTATTTACCTTGCAACACAGTGCAAGCATGGCAGTTGATCATTTTGTAGCACGTTTCATGTTGGGCGAACAAATATGTGGCACGTCAAAGCTCGACAATGAGCAAACAAAAGATGTGACATGTCCTTCTTCACTGCCACACGTCCACAACTAGCTCAGCATTACATTAAAAAATCAAAGGCATGGGTTCCTACAACATAGCACGAGGAATGAAGATGGCAGAACTCTCAACAATTTTGGGGTTATTTGAAATTGCCACATCCTAGCCTCAATACACTATTTCAGCAAATCTGACTGCAGGGGGCACCCTCCGAGTGAAACTAAAGAAAAGTTTTACGTTATTTTTACACAATCTTCTCAACGACCCAAAACTCCGCGGCCGTTTAACACAACACTTCCTTCTCTTACTACATCTTGCTAACGACTTCGCACGCAAACTACCGGTGTTGCCCATGAGTGGTGCTGCCCTGTGGCCATTACAAGAATCATAATTTGAAAATATTACGTTTTTCATAATTAACAGAACATTTCAAACTTGATATATTTGCACATAGCTATAAACATGAACAGTTTAGTTACCAAACCAATTTTATACAATTATATTAAGTAATAACTTTGTTACTAAGTGAAAGAAACATTAAATTTAAAATGTATGCGGTCAATCAGCAATAGTCTGTTATACTGTTGGTTGCAACCAAATATGGTGGCAAATTCTCAACAATCATCTTTATAGGTTGGTTTTGCACTAAAGCATAGCAATATTTCCTGGAAAGTGTAAATTTAATAAGGTATTTCTGTCCTTTACACACTCCAAGCTTTAATAATGAATATATATATTTTTATTAAATTCAAATGCAGACAATATTTAGCTAAAAATACATATAGACGTTTTACTAAATCCAAATAGAATCATTTAAATTTTAAATAAATATTAACATTATTAAACAAATTGTTCTCACAGTTAAATGAATGATTTCAAATTACCAAATTAAATGTTACTTATTTTAAGTAAATTAGTTCACAGTTACTGAAAATTGATTACTTAGGTATGAATAAATTTCCACTGATGTGCTGGCTCTTGATAAATAAATTACAAATAGTTCTTAAACAAAACTTTCATACCATTGTTGGAATGACCACAAGGCCCACATTATATAAACGGCAAATAAAAATGAAATGAACATACTGTAGATTAAAAATATGTGAAAAAAATCTGTGGCCAGCTCTGGGCCACATTACAATTTACTGTAATGTGTATTTAGGACAGAATTAGTACAGCAATTTCTTTTGTATTCTTAATTTGCTGGACTGATTGTGGCCTAAATATATTTTAGAAGTTCAACTGGGATGCTTGTACTGTAATGCAAGGTAAATCAAATTCATGCTATAATAGCATATTTTACTTTTTTTTTTTTTTTAAGAATTAAAAAAAAAAAAAAAAAAATGAAATAATTCATTATGGCGACTGATGCCGAGATTTAAGATGATGGGAATAAAAGAGTCTAAAATTTTATGTGTTTGTCTACTTGTAACGACAGCAGCACATTTTTTACACATTTAATTCCTGCTTCTTTCTTCCATATTTTCAACACTCTACACTCAGTTTCACTTTGTTGTGGTTGTTGTTATGACATGTTTAGTGTTTAATTTTTTTGCCCCCTTCATCACTTGGGGTATTTCGTCTGCTAACAGCAGCGTACCCTGCTCTCAATTAGGGTAACCAAGAATCTAAGGAGCCTTCATGACTTATTGGACACTTTAAAACTTTACTCAAAGCTTAAAGCTGAAATTTTGCTCTACTCAGGCAAACCTCACAACTTATTATAACCACCTTTTAGTGTTTCACTATCACCGAGCTATGCAGTAGTTTCTTATGTTAAATGATATTTGCGTACAGAGTTTTTAGGAAGTCTGTACTCTAGTGTCTTACGTAAACACTGATTTCCAGATTATTTTATTTTAGATATTTTCCTGAGCCCTTTTTTTATAAGTTATTCTAATAGGTATCAAATGAGATCACAAATATGTGTATCACACTAGTAATTTAAACTCACATCAAAAGTGTTTCTGGTTCTTAAAAACTGACAAAAATTTTATGCTGTGATATATGAGAATACTTGACTTACTATATACGTATTACAGTACAGTATTTGTTTTGGGGTTGGCCAATCACAAGTGTTAGTTTCCGTGTATATGCCAAAAATGTGTTAAAATTCCCATGGCTAGTATAACAAATTTAAACATAAGAACTATGTTAGTTATTGTATGGTGGGCTCTAATTCAGCAAGGACCTGGCATGGTGAATTAACACTACGTGTTTATGACATTTTTAAGTGTAAACGGGACAGACGTAACGAACTGGTACATCTGTAATACATGCTATTTGGCTGTTGAGCAATGGGAAAAGTGCCCTATTACAGTATTGGTGATTTAAAGAAACTCCAACCGTACTGTATTTTTGTTTTCTTCCTCTTGTACAGCTGTTTTAGTATACAGTATTTAATTGGCATATATGTATTTATGCATGAGCAGTTTTTGTATATATTTTAAAACACATTTTAGTTAGTAGTCAGTTTACTGTTTGTTGATCATGTACTTTAGTAGCGTACAGAGGAATTAGATTGTGACTTTATAGCAAAGAAACATTTTTCAAAATTAATTTTTGAAATTTCTTTTTCAACTAATCTCGTTAAACCATTCGTGTGAGACACACACTTGTTGATCAATTCATGCGCAACGCTAGTTGTTTCGCCTACTGGAAACGACTTGTCTTTTTAAAGTCTTTGAAAATGTGGTTGGGGGCATAACACGTTGAACATTGTGCGAGTAAACACAGCGTGTATTTATAAATAACTATTTTTTTTTAAACTTTTTTTTCAACTATTTAAAATGAAATATTTTGCGCAGATAATCCGCACACGGATAATCGGGAGTCTACTGTATGTGACAGCTGCTTGGCTAGCAAGCCAAGCTTGTCATCTGTCTGCTCAAAGAACGGATGAGGTGAGATGAGTGTGGAGTAGGGTACGGATGAAATAAGGAAGGTGGGGGATATGGGAGTTCCCCGAGAAAACCGGCTGGCAACTGGCAACGTCCCCCACATTTCCTGCTCACAAAAAATCCAGTACGGAACCTGCCAGGAATCGAACCCGGATCACCTACGTGGGAGGCCAGAGATGTGACTCCTCGACCACCGCGGCACGTACTTGTAGCTGAAAGCAAGTATTAAAAATGTATTTTATTGTAGTAGTTGTTTTAATCAGCTGTAACAGGTAACATTTTTGTATGTCTCTTTGTATACTGACAACTTCTGTTATTTTATGTTGCTCTAATAAATGAACCAATAGCTTGCTACTTTTACATGTGTGATTGAGACAAACATCACAGGGCTGGTGACATTGCAGGGTTCATTGGGTACGCTCCAGAGCTGTACGAAATTGTAACATCATCTGTGCTGGAAAACATGGATGATGATCAGCTTTTCTACACCAACATCTATCTGAACGAGGAACTGAGGAACAAGTACAAGATAAAACTTGACCACAAGGCAGAGATATTCCAAAGTCTCAATGGAGCAGTGGGTGAGTGTTGTGTTGATTTTGCTTTTTTACCAGTTATGTGTGTTCCCGCTGGGAATTGAACCCGGATTCCCTTGGTGAAAGGTGAATGGTCTGACCATTCAGCCACCGTGGCCCCATATGCGAAGGCGTAAAGTATGGGATTAAATATGGTATTAATACGTACTTTTAACATACGGTGGAACCCCTGAATTACACCCCCTAATTCTACACTTTCCTGCCAATTGCACTGTTTGTATTTGGTCCCATTTAATGTTTTTACATTATAACCTTTCCTCAGATTACACTTTCCTGCATTTTACACCATTTTTTACTGGTCCCTTGAGAAGTGTAATTCAGGGGTTCCACTGTATTTTCAAAAGACTATTTTGGAATGAGCTGTGTTGATAATGTGAAGATGATTGCAAACTGTATTTGACCTTCACTTGTTTTGGTTCAATATGTGTGTGCTGTGTTGACAGACATGCGAAAATTCACCAGTATTTATGGCACGCAGTACCTTATAATTTTGGCTCTCACAGGTATCTACAAAGGTTTTGGTGTCCAATGTGACATAGTTTATTTATTGTACCATATGAGAATGAGACAAAGCTTTCGCAACCAAAACTGTAGTATGCATTAACTGTTACCAGTGCTACTAGACTAAGTTCTGTTTAACGTTTTTATGTGGTAGGTTCTCAATTTTTAAAATCAAATGTTGTATTTTTATCAATCATTATTTTTTATTTGTTGTAAAAAATTTTTGGTCCGTAAAAGGGTTTTTAAAACATTTTGAAAAATCCTTAGAACTCTTGGTTTGTAATTGTATCAAGGGAATACGAACAATATTCTGGGCATCATCAGTTATAAATTTAGTTACGCTGAGGGACATGAAATGACTGGTCGTATAACTGTATATTACTGTATAAATGTACATGTAAACAAAATTACGTAGTATTTCTCAAGGTTTGATTTTTTTTACAGAGGTGAAACTAATTGTAAAATATTTAACACAATCATGTAGTAAATTACCAGTGCAGTATCTCGGGTACGTAAACACTTTGGTGCTTTGCTGAGATGTAATTGCAACCTTATATGTTGCCAGATGACGTGGAGCTGAGGTTTAAGGGTCGCGAGGCATATTTACAAAACACAGTGTACAACACAGTGCCCCTGGTTGTCCATGGAAACGGGGCCAGCAAGACGGCTTTCAACACTTTCGCCAACTACCTGGCCAAGAGCTGGAACGCAGAGGATGGCTGCCTCAGCTGCTGGGACGACTCCTTGGTTCTGGAGGACAAGCCGGTGTGTATTCGTAGTACTTGGACCACAGCCAACCGTTTAAATTGCATGGACATGTAGCTACACAGTCTGTTTAAAATTGGTTCTTTGTCAGTTGATCACGTTTGAAATTGCCTGTTTAATGTTACGTATTTATTTAACAGTGTGTGTGTGTGTTATAGCAGAGTGCTTTTTGATCAGTCAATACTTATTGTTAGGTCCATTATAACATTATTGTATGGTAATACTCCATAAGACTGTAAATAAAATAAGGCAGGATTCCAGTTAGGCCTAGCAATTTAGTATGGTTTTGTTGAAATGATGTGTATTTTATGATTACATATTACATATTAAAATTCCGTATACATCATATTTCAGTTTACTAAATCAGGTTGCCACTTATAACTATAGGTAAGTTGCCAATTGGGACACATACTAATTTGGATCTTAATACGTTTAAATTTTTCAGGTAATCGTGAGCCAAAGGATAAAATTTATTTTATTGCTTCACTGCTTATAGTGATAATCAAATTAATTATAAAATTTCGGCAATTTTTTTTGCTATAATTTTTTTTCTCTTTGTTGGAAAACCTGAAAAAGTAGTAACATAAAAATTGTGTAATGTATTTTGTGTAAAAATGTGTACATGAGTTAGTGTGACAAAAGGTATTTTAATCATTGGTTTAAATTTGTACAGTAATTTGTAATGCTAAGGAATTGTAACACTTTCGTGTTATGTTAGTAAAATTGGATAGAAGTTCATAGATTCCATTTCATTAATGCTGTATTTCCTTTCAGACAAAGACTTGGCCAGTAGTGTTTATGGCTGTGTTCGTGGAGCAACCTACACCATTCCTGGAAGAGTTTCTCAACAAGTTGTCCAAGCTAGAGTATCCTAAGGAAAAGCTACATTTGTTCTTCCACAATGCAGTAAGTGAAGATGAAATTTGGTAACTTTTTTTTGGAACATAGCTATAAATAATCTACTGTGAAACCCTTATAACAAATGCATTAAGAGGGATGTGTACTGGTTTTAAAAATTTCCACGTTTGACGCATGGCAACAGTAGAGCGATAACAGCCAGAATACCACACTCAACGAGAAGTGTAGCTCCTCCTGGCCCTAATACGCCCATTTTGGCCCTTCTCTCCCTTCTTCCCCCGACCCAAAGAAACATCTACCTCTCCCTCAACACTTCATTCTTTCAACACACGCAATATAAACATTTGAGACTGGTGGCTTGCATTAGTCCGCCCAGGCACTGTTAATTATGCGTAGCTTTATACACTTATTTTACTGATGATAGCTGATCTGCCCTAATGTAGATTAATTCAAGCTTTTGTACTCAGTGAGGAAATTACCTATTTTGTAAATTTGATTATTTTTAAAGTATGTTTTATGAATAACAGTACCACACTTTTTATTTGCATCTGTATAACCCTAGAACAATGTAAATAAATACACTAGACCCCCGATTTTACGAATACTCACGGTTCCTCTCATCGCATTCGTAAAATCGCTACCTTCGTAAATTCGATAGCGGCTTATTTTTGCCCCCCCCCTTTTTTTTCCATATCAGAAAATTTTAAAATTGCATTTTTTCTGCAAAGTGTCTCTAGGCCCCGACTTCCGTAGCATTTTGCGGGAAATTAATTAACGCAATAATGTAAACATAAATTGATATCAGTAGCCAGACATCACACTGTTTAGCGGTAGATATGACAGACCCTTGCCCCCAAAAAAATGAGAAAATCGAGATTCCGACTGTCTTCTCTCGAGCGAATAGCCAGACTCCCGTAGCATTTAATGGAAAAATAAAGCAAGTGATAGTTGAAATATAAATTTATATCAATAGTCAGACGTCTTATGATCAAAAGAACACCACTAAACAATAGATATGACCAATCCTTTTCCTAAAAAAATGAGAAAATCGAGATTCTGAGTGTCTTCTCTCGAGCGAATAGACAGACTTTCGTAGCATGTAATGGAAAAATAACGCAAGTGATAGTTGGAATATAAATTTATATCAATAGGCAGACATCTTACGATCAAAAGAACACCGCTAAACAATAGATATGATCGACCTTTGTCCTAAAAAAAAAAAAGAAAACCGAGCTGTCGAGTGTCTTCTCGCGAGCGAATAGCCTGATTTGCGTAGCGTTTAGTAGAAAAAAAAAGTAGTCATTCCTTACTAGTAAAATGCCCTTGTAAATTATTCACCAAAGAAAGAAGGAATAAGCGGATCTATTTATTCATTGCTCAGTTTTATGTAACTTAACGTAAAAACATTCCCTCGACGTTGTTGATGAATTGTACGAGAACGTAGATACTAGTAGCGTGCAGAGAGGACAGATAGCGCAACTGTACGAACGTTCACAAGATGGATGATAGATAGCGGCACCGTAGCATATACCGACGTTGTTCCAAAGCGCCATTTTGTGACGTACTTACTTAAAATCGTCAAGAATTACATGTATAAGTGATTGAAAATAATCACTTTCACAGTCAGTATATGCAGTAAAAATTAATTAGGAGTTCCGGGATTACGTAATACACGAACGTCTATTTATTTTCCAAGTTCGACATACCCGGAGACAAAGGTTTCTGCACTTGCTAAATAGGCAGCGCTATTCTCGTGCTTATTTGTGAAACCCACGATTTACGACATGCAGTAACGCATTGGTTAAGCAAATTATGCGCCAAGTTAATTGTTTTAAGTACGTATGGTGTTAACGCAATAAAGAAAAAAAACTCTATTATTTATAGTGTTCGTGTACAAAAGTAAACTCATTCGGCACGAGACGAGAGAGATATAAGACGTCGTGAAACAGCCTAGAAGGAGGCTGTACTATAGTAAAATGAGCATATGCGCATGCGCTGGAACTTTGCGTCTATAGTACGACCTCTATAGATCCTAATACGTCGTAGGCGCCTTCCGTTATTCACTGATTTCACTTGCCAGTTGTGCCAGTAATATTAGCTATAGTTCCGAAATTGCTGACGGCACTGATGGTCGGTTGATGACGATACCCTGTGCGAGGCTACATCCGTTTACTGAGATTACCGATTTTACTGTTGCTTCAGAGCATCAGTGATGTCAGTAAACCAATATTTTTGGCGGAAATTCAAAAGCTGAAGTTATCTAATTATAGGACGAGTCTTTTTTAATATGTAAGGGCCGAAGAGGGTATCTATTAATTTATATACGTTTATTTAACGTCTGTTTATAGTTACAGAAGCATTTGTCGTGCAGTTTGCAAAGACTAAATAATGTTTAGAGGTTGAATCGTACCTTGCTTATGCATTTAAAAATAATGGATACAGCTTCCCAAACCTTAAATATACACAATGCATAAGCTGCGTCGTGAAAAAATGAAGAAAACAGTATCAGTCGTAAGTCGTGCTAGATGTATCAATATGCTAAAATTATACCAACTTTATTATTAAAGTAAATACAATGTATACAACGAACAAAATAAACATGACAGTTTATCGCAAGAATGAAATCACAGATATGCCAGAGATGTGGTTGCTAGGCAACGTACATTGCAGTAATCTTTACTGATTTAATGTTCCGATATTATCTATTTACTGACGGTGAAAATATTTTGCTGATTACTGACGCTGTTCCCTTATTGTTCACGCACACTGGCGAACTGTCAGTGATATCAGTGAAATCAGTGAATAACGGAAGGCGGCTGTAGTTGGAGACAGGCCAGCTGGCTTGGCACAGGCGGCGCCGCCGCGCGGTTTTCAAACTGTCACTGCCGCATTTTTTAACAGATTTTCGCTATTTTTGTTTTATTTTTAATATTGTGACTTACCAAGAATAACTGCAACTCTACAATTCATATTTTAATGCAGTGAATTAGATACAGCATGTTTTATTCATTGTCAATGTAATTCCTTACAATTTTTTTTTGTTATAGAATTTTGTTATTTTTTTAGGGTTCCTGAGATTGTATTCGTAGAATCGCTACCTTCGTTAAATCCAGGGTTCGTAAAATCAATCGGGGGTCTAGTGTAGTGTTTATTTTAGCTTAGTAAAAACGAGTGCTGCCATATTGATGTCCCTGTGACTTTATTGGACTTGTTTATTCTTAACTCTACGGTTACTTCATGAAATTGATTTAAATCCAGTTGTTTGTGTGGTAAGAACGGGTATGGCTGGGAATCAAAATAGTTATAAGTGGCTATAGTAGCTCCATTGTGTAGCAATACAATTAAATTCACTCCAAATACAATATTTACTACAGCACCGTGTGAAAATACGAGACAGACTGTATGGTTCCTAAAAAAACGAAACCTGAAACAGTCTGCTATTAGCGACAATAGTATAGTTTATATATGAAATGGTTATTTCAGTGTATTGTGTACCATACGACCTGGTATGCATGAAATAAATGAGTTCTTTTAAGTTAAAACGTTGCGACCAAATCTTGATATCTGTTCAATTTATTGTGTTTTTGCTGTTCCATTGCATGGCCGCCCCGCTTAGAGTAACGGCTTAGCCAGTAGGCGAGTTCAAAGTACCTGTTATTGGCCAATAATTTGAGAGGTGGGCGAGGTTTTGCTAAAAGTGTCGATGTTACTGCAGTTTTCGTGGTCACTCACAAGAAACTTAATCATAATTGAGAAGAAAAATGTATTTTTAATAGATAAATTAATGTTATATTATGTTCCCGACTCCCCCAGTCAGAACGCTAGATCACCAGTCTGTAAGAACCAGCAGGTTTGCTTAAACGCATTCAGACTGTTAGCTTGATAGGTGAAATTTTTGGAAGCATGCAACTTCATATGGTTGACTTTAAACCAAAATGTATTATTCTTGATTAGATTTGACACAATAAAATAGATTCGTTAGTCAGTTATCATCACTCCGGTATTTGAATTAAACTGATATGAACTCAAATCTACCACTAAAATGAGGCAATGTGCGAAAGCTACATTGCTGTCCATTTAAGGTCGCGGTTACACGGCACCCCAAAGTTGTTTACTTACACGGTTTCTGCTGCCATATTTAGAAAAATATTTTTAACCCAAATCTGGAATTACTGTGAATTTTTGCAGTTTGTAATTATGTTTGTTTTGACTGGTGTTTGTAAACATCGTAAAAAGTCAAAAAGTCTTTTAAATTTTTTATTTTTTTATTTTTAGCTGTGTACTCTTAAAATTTGTACAAATATTTTTATCAGCAAAATGACTAATTTTACTGTTGGTGACCATTTTTCATCTTTTTATGTGTGTGACAGACCAATCCTTGAGAGCTATTGTCTATCACATCACTGGAATAGGTTACTCCATCCCTGCTCACCACTTCAGGTTACAGTGTAGTTGAATCATTTATTTGCTGCGATTAGTCAGTTTTAAAGAACTCTCTAGGGGGCAGAACAATTTTTGTGCTAAATAAAAGGTTCAGAATTTTCTTCAGTTATTTTCTAATCAATCACAGTGCAGATATACAATCCACTCATACCAAAAAATATTGTATTCCTCTGGTGACCATGTATTGGCAAGCAACTGTCTTGTAATATCAACAATACCCAAAATAGTTCCAAAATAATTACAAAGAAAAAGGATTTACATATTAATCTTGCTGCCTACCAAATCATTCCCAACTACAAGATCTTCCTACCTGTGCGCACATCTGTCCATCTGTCTCCACCAGCACCGTGATACTCTGCCAATGAAAATAGCGAGACCCATGCTCACCACCCTGAAAATTACTACACAGTTGTCTCCCAGCTAATAACAAGAGTGCCCAACCCCCTGAACTTTAGAGATATTTTTCTCTCTCTCACACACCATCCACTTCGCAACACCTGTCCAACACAGACACACACGTGCGCGCGCGCACACACACACACTCACTCACACGGAAAGGAACATTGGAAAATTCCACGATTCACTCACTCTAGAAAACACCCCCCATCCTTGTTAACTCAAAAAAGAAATGTAACTCAACAAAGCCTTGTCTTGCAACCCAACCACTGGGCCAAAACAAAATGATTTATATAGTACCCTAGCTGAATTTGGACTGAATTTATAAAAAGCTTACGAAAATAAATAAATTGAACAATTACAATCCTTTTTCCCCTAGCACCCCACCCTCCCCCTTCTCAAACCTGCTCAACTTCAGAGTTAAAAGACATAATATCATAAATTTCTAATCTTACCTATGTTCATTTACCTGTAAAAATTCAACAAAAATAAATTAAAAAAAAAAAAAGCTGATTTTGAGCCCTCATCCTGTCATGCTACAATACTACATGTGTACATATAGAAGGATTTTATTAAGCATTAAAATTAGTATTTAATTTTTAATTTTATCTTGCAAGGAAAGGCAACTGCTTTGTATAAATGAGAACTTCGCATTTAAGGGGTTGGTATTAACGAGGTTTCACTGTAGTAGCCTAGCAGCCTTTTCCCACCTGTTTTTTTTTTTTTGTTTTCTTGACTAATTAATACTCACTCACCTCATATACATGTTGGAGGGCCATGGTGCTGTGGTGACGGTTTGTTTCTGACCACGGCGATACTGCTGAGTACCAATTTGTATAATCAAATAAACACATCTGAAGTATGATCTAAGACCATTTCACAACATTTTTTGCTGTGCTTTCTATGAGCAACAGCCTGGCATCTTAGGCTATTTCTATGTGTAACAATTTACACAATACCATACGTATTTGTTTGCACACCCATTCTCCTTTGTCTATCTTTCTCTGTCATCATCAGTCAAGGCATTCAACCAAAGGTGTCAACTTGTAGTACAGTAAACTCCTGTTTATCCGTGTTAATTTGTGCCAGACAACCCACGGTTAACAGAGAAACATGGATAATCCGAAAAGACCTCATTTATAATATAAATATTTTAAAATTTGAATTTTGAATTATTTTCACAACTCACGTAACAAAGTTCAGTCAAATACCAGTACCCAATTATTCATATATAGCGTGCTATTGTTTACAAAAATTAAAGGAAAATTATTTGTTATATGTGGTTAGTAAAAAAAAAATAGTTGATGTTGGAAGCTTGTTAATTCATTCTTGCGCAATAAAATTATTTAAATTAATCTTTTCTTTTTTACAGTATCAAAACACATTAAATGCCTCACAGATAATCTGAAACCTGGTTAATCAGGTAATGGGTATTCGGGAATTTATTGTATTCTATAAATTTGAAAAAACATATGAAATTTAAAAAAAAATTTTTTTAGTGTTACAGTATTTAAATAATAATTCTATGCACTGGATAGTTATCTTTGGTGTACAATGGTTTACTAAACATTTTTGTGATTCTAGTTTGGTTCCCATCTTATCAAGGGTTTATTATAAAAACCTTCCTATCATAATAATTTTAGCTACCGATATTTGTGATGAAAGTAGGAAAGTGCATATAATATGTGTGAATGTGGTCTTTGTACAGGTCGATTACCATTCATCACTAGTGGAGAAATTTTTGTCAGGCCAAGGGAAAGAGTACCGGAGTTTGAAGAGTATTTCACCTAGTGATAATATTGATGAACATCAGGCCAGGAATCTCGCCATGTGAGTGTATTGATTTTTAACATAATTTTACATTGCTTAATTAGAAAGAATTGTACAATCAAAATCCCATTTTCTTACACCATTAAACTTTTATTGTGCTACTTAGTCTATACTAACTTGTGAGATGCACCATTTCTCTTTCAGTGCAGTTGTACATTTTTAAGTTCAAATATATTAAAAATGTGCAGTATCTACAGCAGTTGGTTCACATGCCCAATGAAACTATATTACATTGTACCATGCCATTTGTTCAATGATTTTATGTTTGAAGTGAGTCCATGACAGGTTTTGGAAGCATTGCTTTTTGTGTCAGAGGTACAAACCTTTTTAAGACTTTGTTGCTCTGCTTAGTGCATTTTTAATTTGCTCTTCATGTTCCATTTTTTATGTGACACCCTTGTAACTACCCAAAAAATGAATGTACCAAGTTATGATTTGAAATAATTTTAATGCTTGTAACCTTCTGAATATCACATATTTGTGTGTAATTCTCTCGTTATTTAAAATGTGTCTACATAATAGAATAGCATTTTACCATAAACTGTAATACTGTAGAGTAGCAGGATGCACTGTTTCTAAATCCCATGCTCCATTGTTTACAGGAGTTAGAGACGTCTGCAGATTCTGTGTATTAAATATCCCAGGTGTAGAATGTTGAATTGTAAAATTGTGATTTTTTCCCCCTCCAAAAGCATATAATTTTGAAAAATTTTTCAGTTTACGGTCATGTGTGGAAGCTCATACTATGAAAACTTATTCCATATAAGTGTTTTTTTACACGCAAATTTTGTTGACAGAGGTGGTGTGTTTATTTATTGTTGCAGTGAGCAATGCTTAGCGAAGAAATGTGAGTACTATTTTAGTGTGGACAGTGAGGCGCACCTAGATAATCCGCACACCCTCAGGCTGCTGGTAGAGCAAAACAGGTACCTGTTTTAATCTATTTTATTGATTCTAAATTTGTTGTTTGTGATAGTGTGTAATTGGTTACATTTACAAATATTTATAATTTATATATTATTTTTAACTTTTAAACTTTAAAGATTTATGAAGCAAGAAATTTTTCTGTCAAATTAAAGTGAAAAGTAAGTGTATAAATATTGTATGAGAAGGGTACCCGAGAGCCAGGGTATAGCATCCCAAACTGCAGACTTTCAACTGGGTACCTGTAGGCATCTTTGTGCCTCAGAAGATTACTTGAGGTAATGCCCTACAATGGTAAGGTGAAAGGGCGGGGAAATGAGAAGTGTCCCGAGGAAACCCGCCGTCTGGCACAATTTCCACATGCGAAAAATCCGGAAATTGAACTTAGATCGCCTTGATAGGAGGCAAGTGGTGTAACCACTACACCACTATGGCTCCTTATTAGTCACATGTCGTTACTGTACTAGTACATACATTCTTCTATTAAAACATGCAATGTGCAAGAGTTATTATTATTATTTTTTTTTTTTTTAAATTTTTGCTTAATTGCTAATTGTTTGTTATGTTTAAAAAAGTTTTGTGTAATCTTTCCATTTCACATAAAATAATCATTTTGTGTTAAAATTATTCAGAAAGTAAATGCTAAAAAATTTATCAATACAATTTTCAACGAACAAAATAATATTTTTTTACAGTGTGACAGTTTTGAATGGTTTACTTTTCTAAGTTAAAAGTAGGTTATTGGAACATTTTTTTTCCTTCTGTTTCTAAAGTTACAATTTGCTAATTCTAATAATTTTAGTAACTATTTGTAGAAGTAATTAATTATATTAAAATAAGTTGTGCCTGGTTGAATGGAGGTAAGATTATGGTGCAAAGTTGCAGGAAGTGTGTGATAGTATGATGGAGGAAGGGGGGGGGGGGAGGTAAAGATAGAAGGAAAGGTGTGGGCAACCGGGAATGTTTGTGTCATATTTGGCCGTATTCCTGGTCCTCAAAGTATGATTGTATGGGCCCTTCGCTGGAGATTATGGGAGCACCAACAGGCAATCAACTTCACACTTTCATTTAAGCCAGGTGTTGGTTTCCATGTGGACATATTTTTACAGGCACATACCCTTTTCATAAACTTGACCAGGACTAATTTTTTCTTAATGGGAATCCCATGTTGTATACACACCATGAAGACTTTCTTTACCTTTAATTTCAGTCTCCACCATGGGTGTGGTGAGCTTTATTTATAGACTATGCTAGGCAGGTGCCCGGTACATATCCCCTGTGCTGCCTGGTATAACTGTGCCAGCACTCAGCAGTGAGCTGCCATCTGGTTGATAGACCGGCTGCTAGCCAAACTCAAGGAACTAGCTGCGAAACGTGAAGTGTTTTAGGGCAAGCAACGATTTGCTGTAACTGTACAGAACTCTAAGTTGCCTGTGTAACTATACATGTAGGGGCAGGTGTACTCTACAGTCAGCAGCATTTAAGAGGCAAGGAACGTACTAGTTATTCTCCAGTAGTACACCTTAGTCTCTGCAACAACACTGCCATGTCTCAGTGTATAGTTGGATCTGACACCGCTTGCCTTGGAACATGACAACGCTTTCCCGATGCTTGGGTCTGGCATTTGGGGGCCAATTAAGTATCGCTGTATTATGGGTGCAGCACAACATTTGTAACTACTTTGTGACTGGTTGTGCTGTAGTGGAATTAAATAGAGTGTAAGAGGTCACATGAAGGGTATAAAGGGGGTAAATATGTGCTTATCAAATGATTCCGTGCAAGTTCATGTGTTGTGTTCGCGCCCGTGCAGTCAATACAAACACTAAGGTGTATTCAAGTTTAACTGTACTAGATGTACAAGTGAAGATCCGTTTTAGTTGCTCTGCACCTGCGCTGTGCTGTGTCAATGTAATATCACGTAGTGATGTTTAATTGTGGTTATGGCCACCTACCGCGAGGATGACACGCCAAGTAGCAGCTGGGAAATGTGCATTCCAAACATGTAGAAGGAATGGTTACTCCTTGAATCTATACCTCACCCCTTGCTCACCTTTAGAAGGGCAACTTCAAATTTATCCTCTTCTATTACTACAGGAACTTTAATCAATTGCAGTATATCCAATGCCCGTACTGTACCTGGTTCCTTACATCTTAATTTTCGACCCAAGTATTACCAGTGCCTTCACAGAGACGCATGCAATGCAGGCTAGTTGTGGTTGCCCTTGCAATATTGCGTCATGAATCAGCTTCACTCTTGGCAAGCAGAATCTCTGCCCTTCAAGCATCAGTAGGCTGGGTAAATCTGTGCCTAACCCAATAAAGGTAGGCCCTAAGTGCATCGCTCTATGCCACCAGGAAGCCAATGATCTCCATTCACCGGAAAGTTTCTCCTGCACAAATTGTAATGCATTAACAAAGTCTGAATGGGTATCTTCTCTTTCAGTTATACTAAATGCTCGTTAATTATTCTACGTGTATTCGTGTTGAGGATGTTGGTAATCAAGACAGTTAAAATTGTGTCAGAAACAACTGCCAATGAGGGATCAAAGATTTTCTTTTTTCCGTGTCCTCTACGTCACACCCACATGTGCATGCACGTACACACACACACACGTGTGAAACTCGGTTATCCACATAACACACAGGTGCTACTCATTTCTTCAGTAACTGCCTTACCTCCTTTATATACTGGTGATCCCAGAGCTGGCCATACAGTCCTCAGCTCATCTTGTGCCATGCCATAACGGAGAGGTAGAGTCATTTACCTTAATAAACCCATCTCGTTCATAAGAGTTTCACCCATTCACAACAGTGTACAATAATTTTAAGTGTAGTATGTATAAATATATGTGTAAATGAATGCCGTGAAAACTTGATTTTATGACTTATATCTAATTTTTATCTGCATGCGTAATGACGTTTTGTATTTTGTCATAGGAGTATTGTTGCACCTGTTCTTGTCCGGCCGTACAAGGCGTGGTCTAACTTCTGGGGTGCCTTGTCCCCGGATGGTTACTATGCTCGTTCTTTGGACTACATGGAACTCATACATAATGAAAGGAGGTAAGTTATCTTGTTCTTTATTGTTTCTTTTTAAGCCACTATGTCACAAATGTGATTATACCTTAGTGATTGTAATCTTTTGTTACTATTGTTACTTTTGTACGTTTCACCAATGTTTAGTTCTTGTGTATTGGTTCAAGTAGTCTGTTTGTACTGCGAGGCTAAATGACAGGCCCCGTGCTATAACTGGGCAGACTGGGTAGTTGCCCAGGATGGCAGCTAGGATGGAGCTTGGGACACAACTTGCAAGATGATAAATATTTTTCTTACTTTAAATACAAACATTAACTTCATACCATTTTACAAACTTAGTAACTACAGTAATGTAGTGAATCAGCTAACCATCAGTTTTCTGCAAAATACAGCCAACCTGCGACATTAACCTAACGAACATAACAGAACACAGAACTAATATTGGTTGGTGGTGGGTGGGATGGTTAAATTTAACATGCCCAGGGTGCCATTCCGATACACAGAGGGCCTGCTACATGGCTATCATAAGAACTGTGTATTTTTTTTATTAAAAATTCTTTTCCATTGTAATATTTCCTAAGCAGTTTCACTTGAAACTTTTTTTGTCCTTTGTAAGTTGTAAATTTTAATGAAAAGTAGTTAATTTTAACATTGTTTCTTTAATTAAATCAGTGGTTGGAAGCTTGGTAAGCAGAGACTTTGACGTGGTCACCATCCTAAAGTTTTTTTACTCTCCCGCCCCTGACCACCCTCGGAGGGCTGTGAGCAAGTAAACAATAAGGGCAATTGTGGAATGTGTGACAATTGCCACATTGTAGCTATGTGTGCAGAAGTGAAATCAATAATATTAATTAAAATATAATTTTTATCTACATACTAAATTTATAGCTTAGTTTTTATGTAATTTACAACAAATTTATTTTCAGCACGCAACCCTTCTAATGAAAAATGGCACTTGTAAATATTATGGTGGCCATGACACTTAAACCAATATGGTGTGCTTTTTTGTTGTTGCCAACCCAATTTTATTTATTTTGAGAATTTATAACCAGCTTTTAGAATTATTTGAAGTTCTCATCCTATTGTTCTGGTTATCATTTTGCTTCTCTTTTGCAATATAAAGAAGGCACATGAAAGATATATATTTGTTTAGTTGGAGTGTCAGACTGGCTACATTGAAGAAGTTTATACAGTAGCAAAGGAATGACTGAATTAAAATAGCAATAATTGATATCTTTCTGAGGTTGGGAATTGGTTGTATGTGAATTGGTTTGCCCTGTAATTCATTAAAAATTCTATTTTATGTAGTTGGAATATAGTTGTTTCCATTCACTCTGGTATCATCTTACTCACAGTAGTCTTAAAAAATTTGTTAAAAGTAGAAATCTAAACCTTAGTTCGTTAGAAATGTGCTTATGTAATTCTGAAATAGAATAATGGTAAAACTGTTAATTTAATAATTATTTTATTCATTTTTTTTGTAAATATGCATTTCCTGTTATGTAAAAAATGTTTAAAAAATTAATTATTTTGCATATTTTTTTTATTAACAATGATCACTTTTTTTTACCATTTTTTATTTACACTCACATGACAATATTTTTGTATTATTTAATAGTTTGAATACTAATTAGCATTTCACATGCAAAATAAACTTTTGCCATATTTACTTCAAAAATGCAAATTACATTTTCAGGAATTTAAAATTCACATTGTACAGTTAGTTGATTTTATCTAAGGGCTGGAAGGGGTTATTCTTGGGTGTTAAATACTTGGAGTGGAGACAGTGTGGTATTATAGACATGACAAGCTCTAGTCAAAAACAATACTGAAGTCTGTCTTGAAACTGCGGCGGTCTATGGAATACATGTTGTCTGCATAGCATTCGTACAGTCCGGCATCCATCTGGGTGGCTGGGTCAATCTCCAGTTTTGACTTGACCTTATCTTCATCAATTTTCCATTCATGTATCTGTACAGTACAACACACAAAGAGCATTGCTTAGACAGGTTAGGACTGCAGGTAACTTATTTTAAGTGCAGTAGAACCTCAGTTTAAATATTCCTGGTTTATAAAAGGGCAGCTAATAAGAATACATTCTTAGAAAATACCAAAAAAATTTTTTAATTTTCCAGGTCAATAAAAATTTAGTGAAATTGAAAAATTTTGTATAGAAAACAAATCTATCATTATTGTATTGCCCTTAATTGGAACACCACAGTGTAAAAAAAGGTTAAAATCCATTAAAAAACTGTTGCTTTTGCGATTCGTGTAAATTGTACACAACCAAAATTTTGTGACAACTTGGTTTGGGAAAATTGGTGAAAACACATTGTTTTTATTGTGTTTACATAAATTACATTTATCACCAAAATTTATCAACTGTAGTGAAGAATGGATTGTAATTCTATGGGCATATTTATTTTTATACATGGTTTATTAAAATGTCTAGGTACATAATTGTACATAAAATTGGCTTATGGAGAATTTACCATGCATTGCATTCAGTTATTTCATTTGGATGTTGATGAAACTTTTTACATACATGTGTAGATACACCCTAATAACAATGTAGAGGCAACTGACAGTGGTAGTTTAGGATATTATGTATTTTGATGGCAAGTTTTAAGGTGTCTCAACTAGCATACATGTGGGTATGTACAGCAATTTGTAGTGTACAGTATGTGTTTATCATTTGGAGTACAGTTTGATAAATTATAACAAGTCATTCTTGCCTGTTTTTGTATTTGGCTATGTTTGACCTGTTTTTTGTGTTGTGCAAATAATTGACGGTTTCAACATTTATTCATGTTTTGATATTTTTTTTTATTTTATTATGATTTTAAAAAAATTGTGCCGTGGAAGCATTGGTGACCCTAGTGTAATGCGTCTTTATGCACTCTTACTTATTTTACGATTATTGTTTTTTTTGCTGCCGGATAGCCCAGTAGAGTGTCATTAGCTACTTGTACTCGCTAGGTTAATTAAGAATGGTTGTGAAAGCACAAGTCACTTTGTTTTAGTTCCACGGGACGGTTTATTGCCGTTTGTTTATAACAACAGATCTTTAGATATACAGCACCTTCGTACATTCGGCTTGCAACCTGCGTGCTGACACAAGTTCGGTTTTAGCCCTAGCTGAGGTCCTGTGAGAGCTTACTATCACCGAGTGTATTCAGTCTCCGCGGTATTACCGGTAACTTATTCAAAACTAGCCGATTTCAATCTAGGCTGCGGTGACCGCACACCAACCACTTTCAAGCTCGTCAATTAGCTGCCAGTCTCGCCTTTTGTACCACCAGACAACCAAAATTCCGTGCCCTCTGGCACCGCACCTTGCTACCCCAGCGCGTCGCTACCAACAACCCTCAGCCAGGGCAAAACGCTCCCCTAGTGCCAAGCCACCCTTACAGATTATTCCACCATCACACAGCTAGTCATTTTTACATTGCTTTACATTATATGCGGATAAGACAGCTGATTTAAGATACTGTCAATTCATTCAATAGGTTTCCAAAACAGTGATTATGCTATATTTAACCTTATGACATTACTAATTAACTGAATTCCTTGCGGATGAAGAAATAGTTCCTACCCCCAGGGGACTATTTGGTTGACGTCACAAGAGTCTAAAAATTCCAGAGTCGTCATCTGGCCAATCAGCACAGATGTGACCATATTTGGTGAGGTTTCCTTCAGCCCAGCCTCCCTTTGCCGGCGCCAGCCTGTCGGCTGGGCTAATGATCATCACTTCCTCTCAGACACAGCAATTTAAATAAACACTAATATACTCTAACAGGTGCAAAACACAAAAATAAGTTATTTAGATAATCTGCAGGAAATTAAATA
>PNEQ01001055.1:7618-51548 GCA_003012365.1 Medauroidea extradentata | reverse complement strand
CCCTTTGAATTTAGTGTGACATTAAAAATAACAGTGTTCTTATAATAAAAGAATAATCAACAATCTAGACTTCACAACAAACTCTTACAGAGGCAACTTCCGACCACATAGTACTGAAAGGGGAGTAAATGCTGCAATGCACTAAATGAACAGATTCATATGCAGTTTCAAAACAAAACTGTTAAATTCACAGATTTTATCATCCTAATTTAAGCAAAATTAACTAGGACTAACAATAGGCTAACTCTATTATTAGCACACCACAATATGTAGTAACCTTGAAACATATAATTATTCACTAAAGTAACAGAGGTCAGGTGCTCATCCACCTTACACTAGCATTTTGATGGTACGATTTTGTTAATTATATGGTGTTGTGTATCAACAGACTGTGCCAATTCTTACTTATGTACAAAATATTCTTCAGCTTTTAATCAGTTCTAGAAAAATACTTTAGTTCTGTATCCTGTTGGAATAAATATTAATTTTATAGGACTAAAGTAATTTTTGTATGTTTTGCTAATGTCTTACAATTGGCACATTATTGATGTATAACACCGTCCAAAGTTTCAAAATTCCTTTAGGGTCAGTATTTTAAGGGGGAGTGTTAGACAATTTTATTGTACTGTATTTTCAGTTTTTGAACCATAACATTTATTCATATTGTATTATCAAAATTTTATCTTCGACAAAGAATAGGATGTATACTTGGTAAACTGCTTGATATAGGTAAATAATAATGGAATCATTCATTTATTTGTCATGCAGAATCATTGCAAGAGAATTCTTGAAAGTTTACCTATAATTTTCTTGTAATGATTCTGCATAGCAAATTAATGAAATATTCCATTATTATTTATGTCCAGCAGTTTACCAAGAATACTGTATATCCTTTGCTGTGTCGGAAAGAATACAGTATTTTAATAATACAATTTGAATAAATATTTTGACTGAAAATGCAACAATAAAATTGTCTAATACTCTCATTGTCTGCTGATCTGGCTGGCCGGTGGCCTTAAATTTTGCAATATGTGAGCAACCCACTCTTCCCCCTTCCCTTATATATATATATATATATATATATATATATATATATATATATATATATATATATATATATATATATATATGACCATGTTCTTAAATGCATTAATTTTTTTTTAATATATTTGTTTTAACAATAACTCAGCTGTTAATTCTATTAAAAGTAATTTTACCTATACAGAACTAAATTTTTGTAAACATGTGTAATATGGATGTTATCCGCTGGGATACATTGGTGACTCAATCAGAAGTTTTTACAGTATATTTCTTCTGTTGCAAGGCACAGACTTTCACTTGTGTTTTTTGTCTCTGAAAGGCACAGGAGTGAGAAACGGTTCTGATTGAACTTTTCAAAAACATTTGCATCTGTGACTTTTTTTCCCCCTCATTTATTTTGCATAACTTCAACAAATTCACCTAAATCTCTTGCTCTTGTTTCAAAGTATCAGTCCACATGCGATACAATTTTGTTTGAAACTCACGTGAAGGTACGAGTGTGCGTATAACTCAATGCCATCCTTGAACCAGGTAATCTGTGGTCGAGGTGAGCCTCTCGCCGTACACATAAATGCTATCTTGTGGCCAAGTGTGTATTCAAAGTCAAAATGTGACGCCACAAGAATCTTTGCTCCCTGAAATAAATACACAAACAGTATTCATTAATGTGATAACTGTGATAATTTTTATTGTTTGTTTTGTGCAGTTTTAAATTATAGCATTTTAACATAGGCCTGTGATTGTTCATTGAAAGGCATGCTGGGGAATAGAAAGCCCTGTAGTAATTTTTAAGAGTGCGAGAGTACCTCCAAAATATACATATTATTTTTGCAGTGTACTGCAAATCTAAATTATGTTAAAGTATTTCAAGGTTAACATATTTTTTTTTTTCCATGCAACAGAATTAATTGCTTCTGTACAATGCTGCTGGACAAGTTACAAAATTTTTAACAGGAACCGTAATGTCTTTATCACTTCTAGACAAAAGACAGTATCATATTTGTACATCAGTACACTTCAATTATGAATTGATTCATGTACGGTACGTGAAGAACTAAACAAACTTGAACACACACAACCATTACAAAAGTTTGAGAAACTGCTGTAAGTCAAAACCATAATCAGTAAAAGCGTGTTAAAATTCTTTACATTACTGACTAACATGCACAAAACGGACAGTAAAACAATGTGCAAACATCACGTATAATAAGCATAACAGTTTCCAGTTTAAAAACAGTTGCAGAAACTCAAGTTTATAAAATATTAAATTACAACTGCTGTGGGATTGTATAGTATGCTCAAACTGTGCACCTTTCGTTGTATCTGTTCTTACGCATATAATAAATTTCGCTGTTAACTTTATTAATGCTTGAAATAACAGTTTTTGTATTTGCATATTCGTGAGATAAATGAGTATCATAACTTCACTGATAAATCTGATATTTTGGGGAACTTACTTGGTTAGTTGTGTGGGCGTGTCAAACATTAAGTATTTTAACTGAACCCAAACTTCAAGAGAACGTTCAGTTCAAGAATGATAATCATATAACAGTTGAGTATGAGATCAGTTTGAAAAGTTGATGTGAATTTAAAGTCAGTTTGAAATTCTACTGGAAAAAGACTCGATGAATTTTGAATCAAACCCACTTCACGTGGGGAGATAATTTCAGCAAAAACGTTACCAAATGAATCTTCTGTAGGATGCAAAGAGAGTGTAGTAGTCACTTTTCTAATTTTTCTGAGAAACATAGTTTGACATTCAGTCAGTGACTACCTCACATTTTTAATTACTGATTGTTTTTAAATTGGTTATTCCTAGTCTTAACATATAAATGCTGTAGTATTATTAAAATTTTGTTACTCACAGCCAATGTTACGGTACTTACATTAAATGAGTTATACGTGTAGTTACTTTAGTATGGTGTTAAGCAGCTGGTAGTTTTTGTGTAGTGGTGTTGGGAAATTTCAGACTGAACCTTCCTCTTAACTTTGTCATTGTTGAGAATCAAATAAAATAAACTCTTTCCAATGTTGGTTTCTGCTTTTAGCTCTCATTCTACAAGCAGTTGTTGAGGAATTCCTTTCTTATTTTACCAATTTTTACTACCACACAGTTTAATTCAAATGAAGAACCATACTAAATGAAGATAGAGTAGAACACCTTTTTTTACACTTCTCAAGGGACCTAGAAAAATTGTTGTTAAATGCCGAACATTGTAAAAAGAGGGAAATTTCTAATGTAAAAAGCAGTAAATGGGACCACAAAAGGTAGGTGTAAAATGTGGAAAGTGTAAAAACAGGGGCTGTTAAGCATGTTGTCCGGTGTATTTCAGTATTTTAGCTAGTCCACTGGCGTTGTATATTACAGACAATAGAAATTATAGAAATTACGTACAATCTACTTAGGAAATCAGTAATCACTAATAAATACTACATCACTTACTGTCTGGCTGTACTTACATTGTTATTATTGTAGTATTGGTCAGATTCTGGGTCTCGATACTGGCCTGTGATAGGCAAGCCAATTTGCACTTTACTCTTGGTGCGCCCGCGACCTCGTCCCTTCCGACTCTGCACCCCTCTGGGCCCTCCCCACAGCATTAGCAGCAGTAATAGTACAGTCAGCATACAGAACTTCATTACAGCCCTGAAAATCATACGAATCATTCCTCAGTTTGCTGACGTGTTGAAATAATATTCTTGTAGCTGTTGGTTAAAGAAAAATTTCAAACTGTAAAACTTATTTTATTTTTTTCTACTTTCAGTTGGTATGTTTCTCATGTTTATTAAAAATATGCAGTTGAAGCTCGTTCATCCATCAACTGCCCAACCATTACTTCTATTAACTGTCAAGCCCAATTTAAAAAAATGAAATTAACTTTAACTAAATGTTTTTAAAAACAAAACGTTCTACAAGTATTGCAAACATCAATTAATTTTATTATTTATTTGTGTTCAACAATTAATTAAAGTTGTGGTATTTAATGTTTTTTCTGTGTTTATACATACTGGTTGTTAAGTTGAAAAAAATGAAGGGAACCGCGATAAGTTGTTCTTATTATTTTCCATAGTGTCTGTCCCTCTACTGTCCTGTAGTGGTGATTACACTCTATTTGCAAGTAATGAGATGAAGTTAAGCTTTACTTGTTTTAAATATAAAGTAAGTACATTACATTTAGTTTAAGGGGGAGTGTTAGACAGTTTTATTGTATTTTCAGTTTTTGAGCCATAACATTTATTCAAGTTGCATTATCAAAATTTTCTTTTTGGCAATATTTTCTTGGTAAACTATTTCACGTGAATAAAAATTGAATGTTTCCCTAATTTGTCATGGAGAATCATTGCAAGAGAATTATGTTAGCTTTCAAGAATTCTCGTGCAATGATTCTGCATGATAAATTAATGAAATATTCCATTATTATTTATGTTAGGCAGTTTACCAATAATATATCCTATGCTTTGTCGAAGAGACACTTTTGCTAACACAATTTGAATAAATGTTATAGCTCAAAAACTTAAAATGCAATAAAAATATCTAACACCCTCCTTAATGCTGTCATGTTGCACTCAGGATACCATTAATTAAACTTATCTATGCATGTCAGGTGCTAATGCATTTGTCAGTTTGTAAGAAGTTGTCAGCCACGCTTGTCCTACAACTGAAAAATTTTCCTGCATAGCATCATACGTACATTGCTGTTTCACTAAGCCTTCACTTTAATACTGTTGCTCTGCCATTTTTTCAGTGTCCTGTGCATGTTCTGTATTGCCTTAATGTATAAAAGTGACGAGACTGACTCATTGACATTTCAAAGCACACCCCAAATAGCTAGACCTATAAACATTTTGAGGGAGAAGCACTAACAAAGAATATCTAGAATATATACCCCTAAGAGCTCAAACCTGGAGTGCCATCATTATGATTTTTACTTCAATGGCACACTTATAAATTTGAAGTAATTTAATGGTTTTTCATAACTCTACCGCTAACTCTTAGGGGGTGAAAAGACATGTTGGCTGTCTTTCAATATCTGTCTAAACTGTGAGTAGTTTTTTGTCAGAATGATGCTTACACAAATGTCTAAAATTTATTTTCTGGATTTTTGAAAATGTACAGACTAAAGAGTTAGTTGGACCTGACGCATGAGCTGTGTTGTAGCATGGTACAAAGTGTTTTTTCATGTTTCCAATATGTATCTACGAAAAGAAGACACGCTTCAAACTATATCTCAATTCTGCTCACGTTTACTGTAGAAATTTTTATAACGTTTGGATTAATTCTGTGATTTCTGACAGTCATTACAGTATCAGTAAATACAGTAAGGGCTAATTAATTTAATTAGCACGTTGAAAATATTTTCACTCAAATAATTGTACACACTAGTTTTATCAAAATTATTACTGATTATTTTTGATAAACCTCTTTAGAAATGTTTGTACTACCTTGAAATATAATACTAAACCTATATGATGTAATTTTAGGTTATAAATTGTTTGTGAGAACTATCAGAATTCAAATTTGTGACATTTTTGTTCATTTTTATTGTGTGTGCTATGCATTACGTTTTGTGTTGCAGACTACTTTAAAAATTTCTTTATTAAAGTTCTTTTAAAAATTTATTGTTGTTGTTACTCACTGACAAAATATTTATTGAAATTTGGATGGCTTAAAAAAATTAGGATTAATGGTACTATTTTATTTCTTTTGTTCTAGTATGTCTCTTATGGAAATTTTCTGAATATATTACATATTGTGGGGAAATTTTCTACAGACATTTCATTCCACTGTTATGGATTGTACTGTTTTTGTAGTTAACGTTTGTGAATTGATAGATTTTATAAGAGACATATGAACATTTAGGTACATTGCAAAATCTTCGTCTTTATCAAAATTTTCGTCCTGCGTATTTTAAGTTCTGCATTCTGAGCAGGTACTTGCAACAATAAAATTTAAATTACTTAATTAATACTGTGCTTGTAGTATTATTTAGTAACTACATAGTGACAATTTTAAAGTACAGTTACTGCAGTTAAGTAGCTGTTACCTGAGGTTAATTTGTACTACCCTGATAGACAGTTTCTGAGTACTTGGGTTTTGGAGTCACTGACTAACACTTCTAGATGTAACATTACAATTAGATGTGTGTGTGCACTTTTGTAATTACTCACCACCAGTAAGTCAGAAGGTTGTGAGTTTTCTGGACAGACCCACTCTGTGCCGTATCACTGACAGAAGAGGTTTAACAAGCATTTTCCTTCACTGGACCCCATATCATTCTATAGCCCCTTGTTAAGCACTTCAAGCAATAGAACAAATGCTAGCCACTCATTCCAATTGCCTCTAATAATAACATTTGCATTTTACCCCTGCTGCCATCGCTTCTCCGCAGCACCCATATTTCATGTGCATTTCTAACTTGTGCACAGACTTACGTGTAAAATAATTGCTTCCTGTTTAGGAGTTCAGGTGCAGATTAAATGTAGCACAGCGGATGCGTAACAGGAAATATGCATTCAGTCTATACTTTTTTTTTGTGATTTAAAGTAAGAAAGGAATTTCAAAGCTTTTAAAAATATTTTAAAGTTAAAAGTAAAATCTGGTAATGGTTGCTTATGAATGTATTTACGTTATTTTAATGTAATTGCAAAAATACCGCAAGGCTAAAATGGTTGTAATGTATTTTTATATCTTAAAATCTGGTGGAATGAGTGTATGGAGTTTCATTTCTAAGTTAATTTTGAAAATGGTTATAAATTCATCATGTTTTAGAGGAGATTTGATTGTAAAGTAACTTAACTGTGCAGTGTTTCATTTTACTAATATTTTTATGGTCGGACAAACAACGTCTATAAATATAATCTTACTGCACACTTCTCTGTAATATTTTTGGTTTTCGTAGTTGGTATTTTCCTATTTATGTGTACAATTTTTTATTATTTCATATACAGTAGCCCTCGTGTTAAAATTGCCAGGTCGTGTGAGTTTATGCAAGAATTTCGTGTATTTATATATCTGTATTACCATTTCAGTATTCATAAGATTAGCAGTGTAAATATAGAAAATTATTGGTGGTTTACTGTAATTTTATTTTTACTTCGGAGATCTAGGCTGTGACAGTTTCTCTTAGGTCTTGTTTATAAAATGATGGCTTTCTAAATGTTTGCAGTTATGTTAGAAATTCATTAAAGGCTAAAAAAGTTCTTAAACTATGTTGACATTCTAAAAGTATAATATAATTTGCTCAGTAAGAAAATTTTTTATCTAATTTCACTTTTATTGTTGCACAGTGGTGGAAAAAGATGTAAGGCTTCTAGAAGCAACAAAAATCAAGTTTTCAAAGTTAAATATTTTTTGTATAGTGAAATTTTTGATTGTAAAATATGAAACCATGAATTTTTCTAAGCTTTACTTAATACTTTACAGCCATAATTTACCATTTCTGAGATAGATTAAGAGAACTCTTCCTCACAGTTAAATGTAACCAAACTATAGCGGATTTCATTGTTCACAATTGAAAATGTTAAGGGTTTGCTGAAAATAGGAGCATAAATTGTAGTTTGTGTAGTTAACTTAGCCAAGTAAGTTGTAGTTCGTGTTATCTGTTATCACTCACAAACATATTAACCCTGTTAGTGCCAGCTTTCTTCAGGTGCCTACGCATGTGAAAAATGCCATCATATCTTTCAGAAATTCGCAATTATTTATTAAAAATTGAAGTAACTTGATACCAATCTAAGTAATCAAGTTGGAATATATTCTACTGGCAATTTAAGGTTCCCTTAATCCATTAAGATTGTAAACATATTTTTTCTAGAAAAATTTATTTGAGAAAAAAAACAGTAAATTATATTTGTAAAGATACAGAGCCTATATATCTGCCTCTGGCATTTTTTGCTCAGGCAGTGAATGACGATATTTCAGCTCTTGGGTTATAGTGGGTAGTTTCAAAAATATTTAACAACTGATGAGCGCCATCTGTAAGGTTGCTAAGATCTTTCTTCAGCTCCAAAGAACAGTAAAACACAAAACCATCATATACATTGCTTACTTTGAAGAGTAAAGTAGGTAAAGGACTGTAGATGATGCATTATAACAAGTCGGAAGGGCTTTGTAGATTACACTGGCCGAGCTTACAGGAAGTAGCATCTTCCATCAAAAACTTACCCTTGAAGACTCCACAGTGGAATGCTATCATCATCTTCTTCACTCAGATTTGTGGAACTCCTTGCATTCATTGGAGATAGTGATGCCATAGAACAACTAATTGACCACAACAGTTAAAGTGCTGTGCCACTGGTTGGGTGTCATAATATTGGAGTCATGTATGGATTTACAGTATGTGCAAAATATAATGTTTCAATCAGTTTTGAGTAAAGCCAAGAAATATTACTGTTTAAATTTTGTCATCAATACCAATTCTATACTATATCTGGTTTTGTTACAGTGAATTATGTCTCATTAACTAGTGGAATGAGTATAATATGGGGTGTAAAAGTACAGTAGATTTTTTTGTCATAAAACTTTATTTGAAAATTTTACAATATAACAGCATAACATCAAATGTATTCATAACATTAAATGACATACATTTTACAGTTTAATATAGAATTCATATCTTTAGTACAGCACTATTTGAATATTTTATATTATAAACATTGTTTTGTGATCTTTAGTTATTAGAAGCACAAATCTGTTTTTCACAAAAGAAATAATATATAAAAAAACCTGTGTATTTTCCTTGTAGTTATAATATTATTGTATCTTTAAAACTGAACCAGTTTATGATTTCAGTACGTACTCAGTATCTTATCACCTATAATTTATGGTTCAATAAGTTCAATCTGCAGAAATTTGCAGAAAATAGCATTACATTTTTGCTATATGCTTGTACTGTGACAGTCCCTCAGTTACAGGAAACATCTCAGTTTTATGTTTTAGAATTTATTCACATTTTACCACTTTGAGGTGTGTTACTTTGAAAAGTATAAAATATGTTAATTTAAAAATGTAATATTTTAACTGAAATTTACTTGCCTGAAATATTTCAACATTTTAAACATTTATACACTGAATATATGACAGTAACTTTTTTATTTAAACTAGGAAATTTTTGATTATTTGAACAAAACAGTATAATTAAAATTTTTCACGAACAAGTTTTTAATATGTGTACATATACTTTTAAAAAATTATGCTTTGTGTCAGTGTCAATATTATTGTTCTGCAATACAGTAAAACATCTTTATAACAACCCTTTTTATAACAACCACCTGTCTATAACAACCCTTTCCTCAAGAACCGTGGCGTTTTAAAATAGGGGTTTTACTGTACAATTAAACCTCTTTATAAAGACCACCTCTATATAAAGACCCTATTCTAGAGAACCATGAGGGGTCTTTATAAAGAGGTTTTACTGTATTTACTTTTGAAAATATAAAATGTTGTGTAAGTTACTTAACATTAAAATTTTAATGCAATATTTTTATTAAGTAACTGCAGTGGGGAATTCGCAGATGAACATCCATTTATGACTATGAGCTGTGTTATAAGCACAGGTGCATTAGTGGAGAAAAGGACATATCTATAGTCAGGGTATTTATAACCATATAGTATAAATGATGTCATCTGAGTGATGTAGTTTTTCAATTATTTACTGCAATTCTTTTGTTTAATTTTTTGAAACGTTTATTATTTATAGGTTTTATAAATTTAATAGTTGGCTAGAATATCTCAAAATTCATACTTCTTTCAGATATATAAGTATCAATTCAAACAGATATCAACTGCTGCTAACATTTGGACTTATAAGTGTAATAAAGATTTATAGTCCACTATCAACCCAGGATATAAAAATTACGTATGATATTTGAAATAAATAGTGCAATTTTTTGTTGTTAGTTTAATATAATGTAGAATATACTGAATGGCTTATTTTAAAGTACAGTTTTGATTTTGTTCTAATTGAACATTATGTGTGCAAGCTGTGTGTAAGCCCATTCTGTATGCATGATTTGCTACTGTTAATATTAATTGTTCACAGTGTCACTTTGCATATGTCAGAAAAGTCACTGCATTGTAATCAATAAGTGTATATAACGTAGTCCGTCCTAAATCCTCGCCTATCAATAGAATACTGGTTGTCTGCCTGACACTCATAATAGCCAGCATCCTTCTGGGTTGTAGGGTCGATCTCCATCTTGGATTTCATTGTGTCATTTCCAATTGGCCACTCGTGCACCTAGACCACAGAAGAAAACTCTGTTAACATTTCCATTTTACATGTGCCATCCTGAGACTATGCATCACCTTTCATTCAGAAAATAATTACTATTTTTTATCAAAACATAATAATTAGGGTAGCACTGAAAATGTGTCTTTTTAGAAGCATTAGTGTTTGTGATTACATGTGTTTAGTTTTGTACATAATTGTTACAGAGTGTCATATTGTTTAAATTAAAGCTGATGGATTATTTTTATGTAAAAATTTATATAAGTGTTACATAATTATGCTTCTTCTGTTATGTTATATTCAAATAAAGCTTGTTAGCATCTTGAATAAGAAAGAAATGAAAAATTCACTTTGAAGAGAAATGTGGACTTTTTATTTGTTGCACTGACCAGTTAGGCTGTTAATATAATTATGTCCACTATCAAAATTCATTATAATGTCTGTAAAATTAAAACACCACAAATGACACTTTGTGTCTGGCAGTAATTAAATTATATGTGGCCAGACATGGTAGTAGGTTTACTGTGTCAGACAGTCTGAAATGTCAGTTCTCAGTAGGTTGTTCAAAAATCCTTCGAAAGTGTTGCTCATCTGGGCAGCAATTCACTGTTTGTTACATATGACTCGAATGGATGTGTAAAATTAAGCTCATTAGGCTAACGTAAAAAGGTTTCCTTTTTTCATTGTTAATTTCCCATGGGTCATGTCTGGAAGAGGAAAAGGTGGAGCAAGTTACGGGAAAGAGCAAGTTGTGCTCTAGCCGAGCAGGACTGGAGTTCCTGGTAGGGCGAATCCACAGATTTCTGCAGGGGAATTATGCAGAGAGATTTGGAGCAGGAACTCCAGTCTACTTGGCTGCAGTCATGGGGTACCTAGCTGAGGAAATGCTCGAGCTGGTGGGGAATGCTGGGTGTGACAACAAGAAGACGAGAATCATCCAATATCGCCTATTGCTCGTCATCCACAATGACATGGAGTTGAACAAATTTCTGTCTGGTGTGATTATCATCCAGGGTAGCTTCCTGCCAAACATCCAGACACTGCTGCTGCCCAAGAAGACGGAGAAGAAGGCCTAAAAAGCAACATCTTTGCTTTGTGCAGTTTCTAGATTTTAGTAATGGCCAAGTAGATAAAATATGTAATATTCACATTACTTTGCAATGAGTATAATTAAAAAAAAACTGCTCTTATTATCTTGGTGTCGTGTGTTATTGAAGAGTTAGTATAATACAATAATTGATGCCAGCGTACTTATCAGCAAAATTAATTTTTGCATAATCAGTTGTTAATGAAAATTAGGTAAATGACCTTCAACTATACAAGTTCAAACAATTAATTTAATAATAATTATTAACTGTGTTTTATGCACTTCAAGTTTATCTTAAAAATGATATGCACTGTGTCAAATATAAGTAATAAAATGTAAAATAATTAGTAAGATGGGATTGACTAGAAATAAGTTGTATTACAGGATTCATAAATATATTTGGTTTCAGTGCTGAGAAAATTACTGAAAGGTACAATGGACTCCTAGATTTTATATAACAAATTATTTTTTTCAACTCTTGGATTTACGTCAGTATCAGGTTCTGAAAACCACAGAGTAAATATAAACACCACAAATTTAGTCGGACCATATGTCCACAGTCCACAGCTCCAGACGTTAGGCGTGTGTATACAGATGTGGGTGGTTATCACTGATGGAAACAAATCCTGGAGTATTTAAGAAAAACAACTGGAAGGAGTTCACAACATACAAGGGACTGCTGCAGTATTTGATTTTCCGAAGAAAGCATGAAGATATATTGATTTAAAATGACAACCGTAAATATGGGTGGTAAATGACAATTCTGAATAGGCCATGACTTTAATTGAATTGTTGATACGTAAATTAAAACAACGGCATCCCAAAACAACATAGATTAGAGTGATGCAGATCAGAACTTACAGTACCAGTAGTGTATTTGTGATGCCTACAGCTATGCATTTAGTTGGAGTGTAAAGATTCTCATTTGAGTTTAATTAGAAACTGATTATGTTTTATTTGAATTCCAGTCGTTAATGGTAGGACAGTTTTTATTTACAATATTGTTTTAGGTAAAAGCTGGTATAAAACTTGAACATTCTGTTAACCTAACATAATGAGATTTTGTTATTTAATGTTATCAGTTTTCATTATTGTGCCTGCGCTGTGAGATGTTTCATAGAATGAAAATTTAAAAACTTTTGATAAAAATTTATGGAAGATACAGTAAGTGCAGCGATGGGAACATGCTGCACAGTTACTAAAAGTGTCTCTCAGTATCGAAAATTGTCATGTATCTCAAATATTTAAATGCATTTGCATTGATACCAAGAGCTCTGGTAATTGTGGAAGGAGTACAAATTGCTTATGAAAGGAAACTAGCCATAATATAGGTAAGTTAATGTAAAATGAGTTTTTATATACTGTGTAATCTCTTTCTTACTTACTGAAAATATGGAATTGCAGAGTACTCAGGATACTTTCAGAAAATATTACTAAGACTGTATACAGGAAAGAAACATATAATAATTAAATTTATGAAATTGTAAAAGTTTGTCAATGTGGTAAAATTTTTTGATACACCATGAATCACATAAATTTTACTTGAAAATAACTATTATTTTTTTAATTAAAAACACAAACTGAGAAACATTTAAATATTTTAACTTTCAGTATTGGATTACTGTACATTGACATTTCTAATGATTGAAGTGCAGTTATGGTTATTATTTTGCAATAAAACACAATTAGGACCATAATGTGCATAGTTTCTTTAAGGGGTGAAGTTTCATTGTTTTAGTAATTTTTATATTTTTACGAGATACGGTTTGTTTAGTAGATTTACATTGTGACTATTTTGTACTGTAATAAAAAATGTTTAGCTTACATAGCTTTTGTGTAGTAGTATGTCAAAGTCCAAAGTTATCTACGGTATACAAAATATTTTGTGCTAGAAAGGAAAACCAACTGACTTACAGAAATTAAGTAATTCACATTGAAAAACAGTGCCACGAACTACTCCAAGACATGTATAAAAGCCACATAGATTTTTTTAAAATAATTAATTTAAAATAAAAAAATTGCCTATTTTCAGAAATTTTTATTTAAAATATAAAAAAATACTTTATGTGTTATATACAGTACATGTTTTGGTGTAGTCCGTGACTTTGTTCTTCAGTGTAAATTTATTTCATTTCTCTAAGTCAGTTGGTTGTACTTTCTAGAATAAAACTTTTATGTAAATTTGGACTTTGACATGGTGTTATGAAAGCTATAAAATTTCGATTACAGTATAAAATAGTCACAATGTATGTGAACGTAACATAAAATATCTGATACAAATATAAAAATTATCAAAACAATTAAAAAAAATGTTTGGTGAATACATGCACTCCTTAAGGTGCTTCATGACTGTTAATGAAATCAATTATACTTGTATGATTAAACAAAATATTGCATCAATTGCATAGTATATTTTCATAAAATTGACTATATTTTTGGTCTCTGTTCATGGAAATACAAATATTCAAAAGTTAATGTATTTTGTTATTATTAATCACATGACACTGCCTGGCAGGGCATATCCGAGGAGGAGTCCGAGGAAACATAACCCTACTTCCTCTGTCCCTTCTGCCCTTTTCCAAAACCCTTGTGTTGATGTGAAATCCTGAAACTAAAATGAAGTACAGTAATATCATAATTGTTTAGAACACTGATTGTAAGTGATCAATATTATATTGTTTCTCAAAACTATAACAGTGCTTTTCATACCATGACTATGCTAGGTAATGAAGATGTTAAACATTAGAATTGTATTTGGTAGGACTGAGGCTCTATTGGTCCAGCCCTCCTGATTTTGGTTTCCTTGGTTTTCTGAAATCACTCCAGGCGAATGCTGGGCTGTTGCTAACTGTAGGTAATGGTTGGACAGTTTCCTGTCTTTAACCAAACTAGTTGGTACCCCATTCAGCATTTCTTGGGAGAGGTGTGATTGTGATTCAACCTCCTCCCCTCTCTCTTCCTCAACCCTATCTTAGCATATCCCTGTGATAAATGTGCGAGATGTTTGTTGAGGTTAGAGGATCTAGGTTTTGTACTGTTATTGTGGTACGGTCATGGAAGCTGGTTTGAAAGTCAAGCCAGTCCAAACTGTCAATTGTGTAAAGCATAGTTAGACCCAATTATGACAATCCTAATTAGTATATTACTTGGGATGTGTGTGATCAACGGTCATGTAGTTCATATGTTCTGTGAATCAGTTGTAACTGTCATCCTAACGTACACTTGTGTACATCAACATTTTTAAAAGTATTAGTTATTGTAAAGCTCATATGGCACTTTTTGAGAGAACCTGGAAATATTTGTGGGCGTAGAGCTCTATGCCGTCCTTGAACCAGGTGATGTGAGGACGAGGGAGGCCACGCGCCATACAGAAGAAGGTGATCTTGCGACCAAGCATGTAGTCCAGTTCAAAGTGGGATGACTTGACAATTCTTGCTCCCTATAAGCAAATATCAGAAGTTACACCAAGGCATTGAAACAGTCACTAGCTTTCATGAACTGTGAATGATGTTTTGAAAGTGTGTGTGTAGTGTGTTTGTGTGTGAGCATATGCCAATATGAAAACAGGATTTATAACTTAAGATAGATTTTTCCACTCCTGAAAAAAAAAAAAAAAATTACATATCTGGAGTGGTGATGGAACAAAATGAAATTTTCCACTGAGTAAGTGACATCAAAGCTGTAATGTATAATTTATTTATTTTAATTTACAATGTGATCTGGTTGATTAAAGAGTCCTGCAATGGATAACAGCCCCTCCCTCTTTATTAGTTCTTGTTAATTGTGTTGGCATTGACTGAAATTCAAAACCCTAGGCGTGTGCTGTGTGTCGAGTTGCGAGTTGATATGCTGTACGTAAAACTTTGTAAGAAGGTCTCACTAAATAAATTTTCTCTCCTAATAAGTTCGAATAATTGTTACATCTGTAAATACAGTAGTTATTTGATCTCTCAAACTCTCAACAAAGTTTTCCTGGCTAAGAAGTTTACATTTTTTCATTCCTGTAAGAAACTTTTTAACAGGTTTCACATTAATCAGCAACTGGTAGTCGTGAATAGGTGCTACTGCGGCATCTCGGGTTACCGGAATGGGTGCAAGGATTAGATACCCTAGAAATAGGAGAGACAAGCTTGCCAAGAATGTAGACACCCTTCGTCATCTTCTCATCTGTCTTGGTGGAGGGCAAAGTGAGCAAAGAGTTTATTTAACAGTGGGTTTTACTGATATGAAACAGTTTGACCTCAATTTAAAGTTAGTTTTGCCGATCTTGTGAGGAGGCAGTTGTTCTGAATTTAAAGTTTGGTTAGTAGTTCTTAATCAAAGACATTGGTTACTAATGGCAGAGAGAGCTAGTATAGACAATTTGCCAGTGGTGGAAGATAGAATACATAAAATTGTAATGGAACGGTTGCACACAGATAATTTGCTGATCAGTTTAGCGAGAGACTTAAGGCATTCATAACTGGTCCATTGCAGAATCTGTTTTAGTAGGAGTGTGTGCTCTTATTTTGTTTTCTCTGAGTGAGATATGGAGGAAAATTATCTATGCTATTTATGGAATAGGAGACATTTACATACAGCATCTTAACTCAGAGTGTACCTTCTGCATCATAAGAGAGCTGTTTAAATGTTAGCATACTATATTTTTACGACCTCCCTTTACAAAATGTCCTTGCTGTAGAATTTTTTGTAATAGCCTGTTTGCGATTTTAGAAAATATTCATTAATTTTATAATTTCACTTTTAATGCAGCATAGTTATTCTTGATTACTTGAAAAAATTACTTACAGGTTTATTGTTTTAGGAGTTGAGCTTTTTTAATTTTAAAAGTAAATGTATTAAAATAATATGTATAAAACCTGTGTTAAAATTCAGTATATGTGAATTTGATGTGTCTATTATTTTGAACAGTTTATGTTGTGAATTGGTTGGTTAAAAAACCTCTGGACATATACTTTGTTGTCACAAAGTGTTGTTTTCTGTGTTTTCAGAGAAACTTTGAGTGGTGTAATATAGCATTATTTAAAGTGAAACTGTGTGAAGTCTTGTATGATCATATTGCAATTGTGAGATCATAATGTGTACCAATCAAATGAAAAATTGTGTTTACGAAACTGTACTTCAGTTATGTGTATATTAATTAAAATGAGTTAGGTAAGCTAATTGCGAGTCATCTGTTTCTCAGCATTAAGCATATACTTTATTTTTAAATACATAGCTTTTTCTCCAACTTGAAGATGTGTGTTTAGTATAACGTGATGATATGATACTCACATCCTTATGATCGTAGTAGCTAGCGCTGGCACTGTTGCGGTTTTGAATTAGCACGGGCATGCGGGAGCCATAGCCTTTCCTGCCAGTGCCGCGGCCCTTGCCGCCCCCTCCACCCCTCGCACCTGCCGCTGGCTGCAGAGGCAGCAGCGAGGTGATCAGGAGAAGAGCAAACATGCACGTACATCTTGCGTCCATGGGTCCGGTCAGTGGTATTGCCCCGTGGCCTGGACCATCCCTCCTGTGCTAGTTCCAGTGCCTTAATAGGATGATTGGTGTACTTCACACTCGCGGAATTCAATGATTGGCAGGTCCACCGTGCTGGCGCAACAACTTTGCACTCTGTCCTCCTCCCTATTCCATGTAGTCATTAATAAAGAAGCCCTGGTTGTACATGCCCTACCACATTGAATTTGTGCCTACAATTTACATATAAAATCAGTTTGGCTTTTCTCAGAACTGCTTGTAACTGATTGCTGAAGGAAAAAATAGATATTGTTTTGAGTGTTGGCATTTTAGCTCCAGATTTTAATTAGTAACTAACATTTAGAGAAAATACTTTTATAATATGAAGTATCCAGATAGATTTGGACAAAATTTTTTTTTTTTTTTTAGAAGATTAGTAGTTGAAATGTTTATGAAACATTTCAAATTGTAATTGACAGAGCTGTGCTTGATGTTTCAGGGGCATATGGAATGTGCCTTATCTAAGTGGCTGTTACCTGGTGAATGGCTCCATTATTGCCAACCCTGACACTCGACCTTCATATATTTTGAGTGATCTGGATCCTGATATGGCATTTTGTGCTATGATGAGAGAAAAGGTGAATTTTTATTATTTATTTGTTTTTATTTTATAGAGCATCATAATCATGAATACTACTATATAGGTATTAAAAACTATAATACTTGTGTTATTAATAGTAATCCGTGTATTATATGTCGACTGTAAAATTAATGAAGACAAAAAATTGCACTGTTTAATTAAGCCTTTAATTTTATTTTTATTCGTGTTTCGCTAGTCATGGAGAATCAGTTTGTAACCACGTTGCAAATGGTTTGTTATATTTTAATAGTGTGGGAATACTGTAATAATATAATTATATAATTTAAGTATGTAATACAAAGCTTTATTCAAAACATTATTGTAGTGTTTATGGCACTTGTGAATTACTAATTACAGTACTCTAGTAAATAAATGAGACACGTAGGTGAACTGTCACACGTTATCATACTCATTGAAAGACTTCTTGATAAAAGGCTTAGTAGCCGTGTAGAATGTGCATTGGCCTCTCACAATGATGAACAGGGTTTTAGTACTGGAATGGTCACGCCAGGATTGCTGCATGTTGGTAACACACTGCTATTGAGCTGTGAATTTTATCAAGTTGCTTGTATCTTCCCCAGCCTAATATTTCATTACTGCCCCAACGTATAATTTTGTTTCATCTCGCTCATCAGGGATGAATTGCACACAAGATTCTAATCTCTAAATCTAGATATTTGTATATGTTATCCCTACAATAGGGTAAGTAGGTAGGGTAGGGCTCACTTTGCATTTGTTACACAGTAATTGGGTAACATTTCTTTGCAAAACACAAAAAATTACTGTAACAGCTACAAAAATTAATGGAAATATGTACTTTTGTATATTGTAGCTTATAATGGCAGTCTACTTTCTTAGGGTGTATGACAAGTTAATAGAAAACTGACCGATGTGATTTTTAAGTCATTCTTGTAATTTCCATCTAACTGAGATTCAGATTACTGAACACTTTAATGGAAATTTGTAAGTTTTCAAAGTCAGTATACAAAAATCAAAAAGATAAAAAGCCAGGAAAACATATTTAGTCGCTGTTGTTAGTAAATCAACTGTTATTTATGTTGACATAATTGTGTACTTTTATGGTAATGCAAATGATTATTATAAAGGAGTATCACTGGGAAAAGTATTTTTAAATTTGGCAGTAAGGTTACATAGTATTGTGCTATTTTAACTTTTATGTGACATAGAAAAACTTTGCACATTTCAACTGCCATTTGCAGCATTAATTTATACGCACTCCACACACTGGTGATATTTTCCAGGCAGTGAAGTTTATTATTGCATATCAGTACAAATCACATGGTGAATTATTTTATGATTTTGTTAAGGATGGGGGGAAAATAGCTAATGCATTCGGCTGGTTTGCATGCAATAACAATAAGTGTATTTTCCACACATGGTATGAACAATTTTTTTTTTCTTTGTGTAGGTTTTTGGTAGGCATTGATTGTTGTAAGTAAATAGCTTCATGGTTGTCAAACATCATAGTTTTTTTTCGGTGAAAATCTTAATTGTGTAATTTAATTTTAAACAAACTTCAGTCACATGAGGTTATTGTTGTATTATTGTATTTAAAAAATCATATGGTCTTTTCAAGTATTTCTAAGTATTAAATTTGGTTACTATATACGTTGTTTTGGATTGTGGATAACATGTCATCAAGTATTTTACAGTTTATACATAGTAGTGTTTTGTTACTGCATTACAAAAATTAATCGAAATTTGGTTTTTTATGTATATATTAAATCTTATTTTCCCCAACTCATTCATGGGAATTATCAGTATACAATTTGGATTTGCGTGGTTCGGGTTATTGTGATTCTACTGCACATTTAAGGCGTCCGGAAATATATTTGTTTCTCATACCGTAGTTTCAAAGGCCAAATGCAATTTATTATTTAAGGTAGCTGTCACTTGCTTTAAATGTAAAGCGGTATGTTAGAAATTATAATTTTTTTATAACTATTGCACATGTGTCCAGTGTGCTAATTTACTACAGTAACATAAGCTTAAGATGAGTTGAAAATCACTGTCAAGATACCAAGCACGTAGTAAACACTTTTTTGAAGCCCTGAAACATAGCTACGGTATGTACTACCATTTTAAACTGCAATTCCTCAATCTGTACTAACTGTATAAATGCAAAACTTAGTATATAACAAGCACTACTTTGACCTTTACTACAGGTTTTCCACCAATAAAATTGTATGGCCATCTTTAAGAGCCCTATACAATTGGTGCAGCGTGTTAGGAGAAAGTTTTTCTAAGAGATACTATTAAGTGTGTTGTGGTGGCGCTGCTCCCCTTCACACACATACTGCAGTTTGTTGCGCCCACGCCGACCACGTGCTCCCACAAACGCACCCTCGGTAATTCGCCCGTAGAATTATATTAGATTTAACATGCCCTCAGCTAGCTGTAGTTTCAGTGGTAGAGTCACAAGTTCTTACCACAGTGTCATGGATACGAGAAGAGAAGAGCGAAAATCAATATTTACCTCTTTAGGGATACACAGAGATCGTTATTACCAATAAATGATAAAAGTACCATTCCGCTGCACGATGTTTATTGTATTCACAGATTCAATCTCAACAACACCATTACAGATCCCTGTACAACACACGCGGTGGGCTCTCACCTCAAGCCTACATCTTCAATTTATACTGCAAAACGAAAAGCTAAATTCGGATCAATATTATTATTTGCGCAGCCCGATGGCTCACGTTACCAGAAAACAGAATGCTATAGCCCCGATGTTAAAGGATCTCCATGGCACGTGCGCCCACGGGAGCTCTCCCCGCACGCGTCCGATCACTTCGACATTCAGATTGCTAAGAAAGAAAACATCCAGGATGCTGGACTCCCAGCATCCTCCTCACTTCTCTCCGGAAGTGCCCAGAGATGGTGCACCTGAGCACAATCTCCATAGGTTAGCACTCTACCTACCGAGAGCATTCCTAAACTCATTGAAATGATTGTTCCATCTGAGAAAACACATTATCCCAGTCCCTACTGACACAACTCCATTGCGCTCTGCGATCCTTGAGACTGTACATATCTCTGGGCAACTAACAAGAAGGAAAAGTTACAAGATGGCTTCCCCCTTCAATGAAAACAATAACAAATGATTCCACATACACAATTACACTTTCCTTAGTCCTGAATGCTCTCGCCTGTCACACATTACACTCAAATTGTTAACAGAAATTGCTCGTATTTATGGTTCAGCCCACCGCTCGTAAATTAATAGGTTAGACACATAAGTTATTGTGGAAATTACGTCTCGCTTAACTGAAAGTGTTCTGCTGTACTCCTGCCTGGGTCTACACCAACATTGAGGTGTTAAGTCCCGGTTCTGCAACTTAGGTACTACTCACATGTCTTTTCTTAATTCTAACACTCGGTGATCTCGACGCACTACATTCGGCAAGCCAGGTTTCCCAAGCACCGGGCAACACCTAACCTACACCCTTCCATTATAGCTAGTGCTCCACGAAGCATCTCGGGATCCCATTAGACCTATGCCGACGCCGAAAAACCACGTATAAACGTATTTCAAACTTACGGAAGTTAAGATTATGGTTACGTTACGTTTATGCCAACACGAAACTACAATTCCGCACAACAAACAAATTTGGAAAAATTAAATAGGGTATGTGGGCCAAGTACCGTACAGTATGTTCGATAGCTTTATCTACAAAAAGAAAACACATTTCAAATTAGGCTCTTCTATTTTTCTTTTTTTGGATATGCCTAGAAACATGGTTTCGGGCACCTCAAAATGGCCAAAAATGGCTCTTTGACTGCTGTCGTGTAAAAAATACCAATCAGAATCATAAAACTAAAATAGCGAAGCATGCGTTGGACTTCACTTTACGCTTTCCATAAATAAAATAATAGGGTCACAGCTAAGTCTCATAGGAAAAAGCCAATGACTGAAACACTGCACACCATTTTCATGCCCAGGCATATAAAAGTGACATGGTTGTTGATGCACGTGCCTGTCTAGTTCTTGGCAGTTTCCGTACCTCAGGTGCAGCATCAAGTGTGTGATGTATAGGGCTCTTAAGTCCCATCATAACAATGGTTTTACGAAAGCTTGCACGCTACTGCAGTGATTGGCGTGTGGCAGCAATGTGGCATTTGATGCACATGTTTGTGTCTCCAAGTATTTGCTTGTTTCTGACATACAAAACTACAGGCAGGGATGTGTTTAATCACGGAGCTCAGTTTGGAGACAGTTACCTTTTTATTGCACACATTATCTCTCCCTTCTATTCTACAGAAGGAACATTGACCCTTTGTCACCTGTCCCCTATCACTCCCCTTTTCTTAGTCTCCACTGAACAACACGGGCTTGTTCTCCTTCACTGCATGATAATAAGAATAATTTGATGCACATGATTTATCTTTATATCATTTTCTTTAATTTTGAGCACTGTACTCAATGCTTTTAACTTTTCACCTTGTTTAATTTTTTCAGAAACACGTTTTGCTGGTGACATGTCTTGTTTAGTAAGAATTTTGAATACCTTAGGAACTTGCATTGAAAAAAATTTTTTTTTACATTGGTACTTAAATATGTTAAGGAAAGCACCAAATGTAACAGACTTGTTCAAGTGATGCTTGTGTTTGCAGGATGTGTTTATGTACGTGAGCAACAGGGTTGATTTTGGCCATTTGGTGAATGCCGACAACTTTGACATAACAAAGACAAACAGTGATCTGTACCAGTTGTTTGACAACCGCTGGGACTGGGAGCAGCGCTACATCCATGTAAACTACTCTGAGAACTTCAACCCTAACAAGACAGCACTGCAGGTTTGTTCAACAATTAGCTATATCAGTCTAACTTAACATAGTACAAAACTTTAACATATAATTTCTCATGATAAAACAGAATTGTTGAATCAAGTTAAGCAGTGTGTGGTATTGTGACGTGCACTGGCACGTAGCACTTACTTGGCCTCTTATCATACAGTAATTTCAATTTTTTTGTCTTAATTAATGTTATTTTTCTTCTTTGTTGTTAATAACAAATTAAGTAGGCCAACTTAACCAGGTATAAGGATGTATACGGCGGGATCCAACCTATTAATTGGGGATGCTAATAGAGAAATTAACATTAAAAGTCTATTTAAAATTTAACTTTAAAGCAAGAGAAAAGTATTTAATTTTACATGTCAATTTTATCAGATTCATATCGTGTTTGGACTCATTTTAAAGCTAATTGAATTTCAAGCAACTTTTCTAAGTAAACTTTTCTTATATTTTGCCTTGTTTGGATTTTTTTAAATTTCAAGTAGCCTCTTAGCTTGCTTCTCCTGGAATGGGATTTATGTGGCAGGCTAGTCGTAGTTCTCTTGCTTGGAAGCACGTGCAGAGAAGTGCTGGCTTTTAAAATTTCAAATAAGCTCTGAGCTAGCCTGTGCTTTGGACGGATTTATCTGGCAGGCAGGTCAGAGTTCACTCGCTTGGAGGCACGTACATGGACGTGCTGGAATGCGGGGGCTCTGCATGGCGTTTCTCGATCAACGTGGGTGGTAGTGTTGGGCGCAAAACTCCGTGAAGGTGGTGATCCGCGACAGATTGATGACGATGCACATCCCCATTTAATAAACTTAAGGAATATTTAGCTGGTATAATGGAATTAAACGCTTTGTAAATTTATCAGTATCTATGTTACGTACAATTTTTAGGTTATATACGTCAATTAACCAGCTTTTTAGGCAAGTTGGATCCTGATGTATCCCTCCGCCGCTCGGCCGAGTAAGTCCAGGTGTTCGCCCAGGAAAGTCAGTGGTGTTTTCATCGGAGCTCGTGACCGGTCGCCGGGAGATGGCCGGCTAAGCTTTCTTGTCTGTGTTTGCCATCAGTTAGTCGTCGTACATCGGAGCTCGTGAACGGTCGCCGGGAGATGGCCGGCTAAGTTTTCTTATTTGAGTTTGTAATCAGTCATTAGTTGTGATCCATCGGAGCTAGGGGACGGTCGCCAGGAGAAGGCCGGCTGAGTGTTGATTAGTTGGGGCGTCATGGCGGCAGAAAGAGGACGTGTAAAACGTGGTAGAGGGGCTGTGAAGCCGAGAGCACGGATTCGTTAGGAGAAATCAGTCTTTATTTGTTTCTCTTTTTGGCATACTGCCTTTTTATTTCTAGTAATGTAACCAGAAGTAGGTATTGATAACCGCGTAGTCGGAATTAGGGTAGATAAAGTGCCGGACCAAGTACTACTACGGAGGGAAACGGCAAGTCGTAATCCGTAGATAGAAAAGTCACCTCAACTATTTCTGGGCGAGCACTCGCAATGTTAATTTCCTGTGTCTGTTAAACTGCGTCAAAAGAAAGGTTAAATAAAAGAAAGAAAATGCCAATATTATGATTTTTATTTATTTATTCATCTGTGGTTGATTAACCTCACTGCTATCCGGGCATCAATATAATAGGTACCGCCTCTACATCAGCTCGCTGTGTTTTTGCCATTTCTTTTTTTTTGCCGGCTAACTACTTGCAATAATAGAAACGAAGGAGAGTTACATCCCCGAATCAACAACAACCACTACATCGACGAAGACGACATGAAGCAGACCCATTACATTCTGGCGTCCCCGAACAGGGACATAACCCCAAAACAACTATATATAAACACCACAACGTAGACGTAGAGGACACCCATCACAGTATGTGTATTAATATTTTCGCCAATATGCAGCCACTTCAAAGTACTGTATGCTCAGTATATGTGAATGTGTACATATGTAACATACGCAATTATTTCTAATCGTACATATCAACAACTTGATTGTACATAAGTTGACTCAGGGCATTCATCAACTTAGCTATCATATCATCTGAACTTGGACTTCAATGTCGAATGTTATGGTAATTTTTTATATACATAGCTAAGAATGAGAGGTTTTTATGATTTGTAAAAGTAAAATATATTTTTTGTCGTTCGGTTTCAGTCAGAAGATAAAGTTTGGTGTTATCATGTTTAATTCAGTCATAATGTATTTGTGTGTTTTTTCAGCCATGCCCAGATGTATATTGGTTTCCTATAGTCTCTCCAAGGTTCTGTAAGGAGTTCATAGAGATAATGGAGGCCTATGGAAAGTGGTCAGATGGCACAAACTCGGTACTTATTTTTTCTCATAATTTTTTATAAACATGCTTCAGTAATTTTTCTACTATATGCAAAAGTGGATTAGTAATTAGGGTTTAGAATTGATACGTTTTTACGTTCCAATAGTTATTAAAAGACAAGCAGGAAATATCCTGCCAAGCATATTGTTCAGTTTTACCTCTGGTTCATAACTGTAGTGTGTGATGGAGTTACCTTCATTATTTGTAGAATATGTACTATACAGTAGAACCCTGTTATTACATTCCCGCATATAACATTTTCCTGCATATAACATCACTTTTCTTTGGGCCCACTATTTTTCCATAAAGCACAATGCATTAATTTCCTGCTTATAACATCTATGGTATTTTCATTTCCTGCATATAACATCTTTTTTTCTCAGACATTGACCATAACGCGGGTAAAATTTTTCTTAACTGAATTATTTTAGATAAAATAACTGAGCTGTAGAGTAAAAAAAATCAATAATACAACAAATTAATGTCTGGGAAAGTATTATAAGTGTACATTACAGTGATATTAAAGACTGTGATCCTAAAGATGACGATCATGAACCTACAGAAGACAAGTGGGAAAGCCTCTGTAATACACACAATGTATGTATTCATTATGTTTCTGATAGCACAAAACAATAGCCTCATTTAATTTCATTATAGACTTATTTACTGTACATAAAATATTGAATTTTAAGTTACTTTTGTGTAATATACATTAATTGGTGCAAAAATATTGATTCCTGCTTATAACATTTTCCTGCATATAACACTTTTTTTCACAGGTCCCTTAAAAAACGTTATAACAGGGTTCTACTGTACTTATATGGCACATTAAACACAACTTGTAGCAATGTAAAACGAGCAGTCTGTTACAGAAATGCCATACTTGAGCTTCTGAGACTGTCTTAATTTCTTACAATATTACTTTTTTTGTCCCTTACAGTGTTACTTTTTTTTATTGTCCTTATGAAAATCTTAGGGTTGTATTACGAAGCACTTCAAATACACGTCATTGTGACTATTACAAAATGTTGTGTATGTGCAATGCTTCAGACCAGGGGTGAGAAGCTGAATAAGGCGTATGCAACTCTTGGAGGTGGGCTATTCCATAAACGATTGCGTATGTACCAACATTAAAACATCTCTGCTAGATATTGTAATACATTAATAGAAATCATGTTTGTAGTTAATTGCCGTAGATCATAGTGTTAATGTTGGTATCTACACGGATTAATCCTTTTGTTTTCTTGCAATTGAAGAATGTTGATGTATACTGATGATCTCCATAATTTTTGTAGTGGCACTCGCAAGGAGTATGTAAGGGTATGTCATTCCAGTTACTACCACTCCTATGGTTACAGTTCCTTCACTTTTATTATACAGTAAACTCCCGATTATCCGTGTTAATTGGTGCTGCGCCATGCATGGATAATCGGGAAACACGGATAACCCGAAAATAACACATCTGTTAATATAAAAATTTCAAAAAAAATTAATTTATATTTAATTAACTCAAATACCATAATGAGTAATGGTTTTACCTATGAACAACGTATTTCACAACGTTTTCAACAAAATAAATTAAAGTATATCTGGGGTGCACGGTAAAAAACGAGAAAAAATTTTTTTGAAATTTCGTTAATACACTTTTGCGCGATCTCGTTAACCCATTCTTGCGCGCAAGAGTTGACAATCTTATGTTTCAAAAAAATTATTTTTACAAAAATTTTTGGTTTTTACAGTGTTCAACATACAGAAAGCCGCACGGATAATCCAAAAACCGGTTAATCGGGACACGGATAATCGGGAGTTTACTGTAATTACCAAAGGTTTTTTAGATTTTTTTTTTTAAATTTTCAGGTCTATTCTTTTGGCTAAGCATAGGTTTTTGTTTTACCAGTTGTCATTAATTACTTCATGGTCCATGTTTTGTTCTGCATTAAAAATTGTTTTACGACTGTTGTTAACCTGGCATTAACTAACCTGAAATGTTTTGGGAGAAGTGTTGTGCACTACATAGTACTGCCAATAGTGTTAATAATAAAAATGTAATAATAATAACAATAATAACAAGAAGGAAAATAGACAGCTATTTTTCAGAAATATTACCTAATTATGAGCAGTACTTGAATCAAAATGTCAGATTCACTTACAGTAAAACCTCTCTATAAAGACCCCTCACGGTTCCCTAGAATAGGGTCTTTATATAGGGGTGGTCTTTATAAAGAGGTTTAAATATACAGCAAAACCCCTATTTTAAAACCCCACGGTTCTTGAGGAAAGGGTTGTTATAGTGAGGTGGTTGTTATATAAGGGGTTGTTGTAAAGATGTTTTACTGTATTTATAACCTAAAAGTTATAGGCTACGTGTATATACATTTAAAAATTACCTAAACTAAATTAACAACCAAGCAACTTGGAATAAAAAAGATTTTAAAAAAATACCTGTATAGCAAGATTTAAAGCGAATTAAATTTTTAAAAATATCACAATTATGGTAGTGTTTCCTGTGTCATTGTGAATATTAATACAAAATTTACCATGATAGAATATTAATATTAACATTGCATGGTTGGTAATGACCTATCGTTTACGGCACCAAGATTGTGCAGTGAATAAGGATGGTTGCTTAACCTGGCAGTGCCAACTATTACAAACTCTTACGTACTCCTTGCATCAGACCATTGACATGGGTTGGGAGTGGGACTGCTTAAATATTTGATTATATGTTTTTTAATAACTCCAGTTTCAAAATAAAATTTAACAAATTTTAAAATTAGCTGCAGCTGCAGCAAGTTTGAACATTTTTAAGACTTGTATTAAAACATTGTGATTGATTTTATAGCTGCAAATATGTAATGAATTTAGAAGTACAATTTCAGTAAAATTACTAAGAAGTTTATTTTGGAAAACAAAGCCAATATGTATGTCGCTGCATAAAGTGAATTCCTTCCTTTTTCGTCTGTGTTACATACTTCATTTCCCCTCCATAATGTTACTTACCCTCTCTCCAGTTACCCCCATTGTAGCTCTACCTATCCCTTTTTCTGCTTTTTCATCCCATCCTCCTTTTGCAGTTCTTATCTGCCAATGCTTTTCTCTCATGTTGGTTACGTTAATGTCCACTGCTTCCATTGTCTGTATCCCACCTTTTCCATACTTTCTCTCTGGCAGAAAATGATAATCTTTAACTTTGTATCACTAAGCACTCAAAGTTTTGTTCTATTTAGACTTTTGTTTAGGCAGGAACAGTGTATTAATATTTTATCTGTCTCGTGAGCCCTGCAGAATATAGTGTAAAAGTGTTAGATGGCAACTGTATTTGTGTGGGTTGTGCACGAGCCTCCACTGAAAGTGGTGTGGGTTTGATACCCAGGAAGTTTACCCGCTACAGTTTTAATATTTTGGAATTGAGTGATTATTGTTATTGCCTGAGAGGTTTCCTAAGGGTACTACTGGTTCTCCATACAAGAGCCACATTCCACATCTCTCTATGAGAATGACAGGTACCTATAGGTCCAAACTTGAAAATCTAATACTAGGTGGGGAGTTGCACTGTCTTAGAATGCACCTGTACTCAATAGTTCAGTACAGTTTGTGGATATGTGGGTGTTATGTTAAGGACCCGCGGCTGGACGGAGGCTACGAGAACGTGCCCACACGGGACATCCACATGAAACAAGTCGGCCTGGAGCCCCATTGGCTGGAATTGCTGCGTCTGTACGTGCGGCCACTGCAGGAGCTGGTCTTCACTGGCTACGTCCACGATGTATGTAGACTCGCTTCCTTTGTCTCACTCTTATATGACCACTCTTGTTGTTCAGGATGACCGCATAGAGGGGGGCTACGAGGCAGTGCCCACGAGGGACATTCACATGAAGCAGGTTGACCTAGAGAGGCACTGGGACTTCTTCCTCGAGGAATACGTGCAGCCACTGCAGCAGCGCATATTCACTGGCTACACAAGCGTAAGACGTCTGTCAAGTGGCTGCACATATTGGTGGCAGAAGTAGCTTAGTGTACATAGCCTTTTAGCCGAGGCTTTAGTTGCACCTGAGAGAATATACTGTAGTGTTATTTTATAAAGCCACTGCATTATAATTTGTACATACCTTGGCATAAAAGGCTGTTGCCTATTACACATACATTTATTTGTTGCACTGTCTTAAAGAGTCAGGTAGTGGTTTCAGCAGCGCCAGTTCAGTGCTTAAATTGTATTCAAGTGCTTCCAGTTGTTTTTAAAAGTGGTTGTGGGCAGTATTTTACTGTATTTAATGACATGACTAGCGTGTCATGGATAAAATGGTATTCCTACAGACATTACTGAGAACTCATTTCTTGGTTCCTTGTCGAGTTTATTGACGTTTCTGTAATGTTTATGTGTACTGATGTTGTCCACCAAATTGTATCAAGGAAAATCAATATAAAACCAGCAAACTGTATTAAAGAAGAACATCAGTTTAAACAAGTGAAATTTACTATACATAAAAAAAAAACATATTGAAGAATATCATACGTACCTGATTTGTGATATGTAAATTGAATTGGTGTAGGTGTTGTAGCTACATTCATACATAGACTACTTTTGTTGTGTAAAGATAAATAGGTACATTTTTCTCTAGTTTTCATGAATAAAATGAGATAAATACGTAAACATAAAGGGATACTAAGAGAAGTATTTTAGAAATCATATATAATTGCAGCACTGTGTCGCCCAAAAAAAAAAAAAAAACAGTAATGTGACAAAAAATACTACTTTAGGAAATGAACAGAGGTTAGCTAACATCAAGACCTATATGTAATACATGGTATAAATACCACAAGCACTAATAAACAAATAGAAAAATAATAAAATCAAAACAAATAACCAATGAAACACAGAGTATTGGAACAAATAAAGAAAATGTATATTTGAGAATGATGTTTATTATTTGGTCTATCTTAAGTCACAAAAACTAATGCATTACACTGGGTATTAACGTGCTGTGTTATAATAAAATTTTTCTTTAAAAAATATATACTATTTGTAAATGTAATACTAGTTAAGGACTGGGGAGGCGACAAACTTGCATATGAATACATACATTGTGATGCATGTGCCTAAACATGAATTGGAGATGTGTTTGGCATAGTTATTAAAAAATTAAGTTTTCAGGAGAAATTATTATAGAGAATGAGTGTTGTAGATTTTTTCAACTTTGAAATGCCCTAAAGTTTCAGGCTTGGATCAGATATGAACTCTTCTTAAGAAATAATGAAATAAAATAGGTAAGTTTTCAGTTGGCTCTGTTCAAAAGGAGAGATAGAACAATTAACTTGATGCTCTCCATGGCTAAGTAATTTCCAGTTACTGTATATTTAATCAAGAACTTTGTGTTTTCTAGGCTACTGTAATTTTACAGTGAATGTAAATAATTGGTCTGTAGTTTACAAGTACTGTATGTAGTTTGTTGTAGACATTTTGCACTGTATTATACTCTGGCACTTTTTGGTTTTAAGTATTTCTAATTTATAAAGTTTAAGTTTTAGCAGGACTTTAATTAATCACGTGCAGTAACTTTGTTAATTTATACTACATTTACAGTAGAACCAAGATATTTTTCCTTGAGTATTAAAAGTAGTACAGTATATTTAATTGTTTTTTTAGTGTATCAGACAGTACTTCGTTTGTACACTCATAGGAGTTCTGTTGTAATATATTTAATTTAATATATAGGCAGTGCTGTTGTTCTCTCTCAATGCCATAATTTTCTTTTTCATTGCTCTATTGTAAAATGTATAAACTGAACCACAAGGAAAAAATTCTGTAATATCATCATTACTTCAGTTATCTGGTGAAGTTTTGACGTTTAAATCTCTTTTAATGAAGGTTAAAGAAAGTAGCAATTCTGTATCCTTCATCCTGCTATGGTCTGAGATAAGCAGTTCCCTCGAAGGGTGCCATTTTCAAGTTGCAATTTTGTTAAGGGGTCTTCAGATGATCACTTGTGCTTGTTACATAATGTCTTTCTCCATACTAAAGTGTCTTTAAGTGATATAAAAGACTGAGGTGCAAGTACTTACAGATGATGCTTGTAAACAGTACACAAACATGAAAGGACGAGACACATTTTTTCGTGGAAGCGTGGTCGTGAAGTTTTGCTAGTATCAAAATTTGCTTCTTCGTGTGGCAAGACATGGCACACTGTCTTGTGAAATGACCGGAAAAAGCATCAAATGATAGCAGAAGCAGAGTAAATGTGGTTATTTACTGGTAGAAACTACCGTAGATAGAAGGCAGTAGATAAACAGAAAAAAAGGTACTCACAGTGAAGACAGACACAAGATGGCGGAAAAACAATGCATCATAAATACAAGAATGCCGGGAAATAGGCCGCTAGACTAACAAAGTAATATAAAAGAGTTAAAAGACAGAGGTACAAGTACCTACAGATTATACTTGAAAAACAGATACACACACATGAAGGGACGACACATTTTTTCGCGGAAGCACGGTCGCAATGTTTTGCCAGTATCAAACTGGCTTCCTCAGGCAGCAAGACATGGCGCACTGTGAGTATTCACACATGGTGCATAATAGAGTTAATTAATGCTGCAAGTTTTAAATTAACTTGCAGTCCTCTGCCTAGGAGCATAAGGTCTGTCATTGGCCCCAGTGATGCACACGTGGAATACATTGGAAGGGGTTAAAGGAAGCTTCAAAAGGGTGAAATCTGTTGGGATAATTACCATACTTTCGCTTGCTAGCCTTGATTGTTCTCAGTGTGGTGACGACTCATCACGACTTCTTGTAAGTGATAAACATCGCCATCTCAGGGTCTAGATTTGGCAGATACTCTTCCATTAATTTCAGCAGTTGGTTTGTTGAGTACGTGGTGTTCGAGCTGAGACAAGTGTATATATGCCAATATCATAAGAACCATGTTGTTTCTGCTATGACTGTCTGTCTGTGAACCACACTGGCACTGAGGACTAGTACTTGGGTGGATGTGCACCTTTACGATGACATTTGAGTCCTGACACACCAATCAGTTATCCAAGATGGAAAAGACAGGCGGGAGACAAGTGTACTAGATATAATAAGCTCCATGTGAACTCTATTCGTCATGTAGCCAGAGGCCACCCTGCCAAGCCTGTAACAAGAGTAATGTGCTCACTATTCCAAGGTATGTCCATCTAATATAGCACAAGTTAGGTGATTTGTTAACTTGGTAACATCGTCTTCACCAAAACAAGCACTAGCTAATATTTAGCCCTTACACACTTACCTATGAGGATTGCGTGAAAGGGTAGAGCATCTAGCTACTAGCTAACCACAGTATATTCTACCTCGCTCACACTAGTGCATAAGGCATCCCACTAGTCTTGTATTTTCTGCTCGCATGCTGTACTGCGAAGCTGTGTTCCTACGTGCTGCGTTTTGCCGTCTGCTGGAGCCTTGAGACAACTCCAGCAGCTTTCTGTTATGAGTTTGGTCATCTTGGCATTTGAATCATGTCAAATTGTAGGTGCTGATCTAGTACCCATTGTTTTGGAGCTTTCCCAACTCCTCTTGTCGTCATTTTATCACAACAAATTAATTATAACGATTACAAATGAGTCTTCCTGTTCTGAACTGATTGTGGCCAAGTTGTGTTTGGATTGCCACATGTTCGGTTTAACCGAAAACAAGAAGGCATTCAAATTAATATGTGCAAGTTCATGTTGGTATACTAGTACTGTACTGTAAATAATACATTAATTGTAGCGATTTGTAACTATGTCAATAGTATACTGTAATTTATTAAAATTTGGTTTTGTATTTATATAGTTAATAATGTGGTTTGGATAATTAGGACTCTATTGTATGCGTTATTCACCCTGAAAGGTTTAGAACAAAGAAGTTAACCACTTCATAACACTTGTTTGTATGTATACAGTATGTGTTTAGTGTAGCAGTTGGGTCAGTGTAATGATGAGTTCAGTTTTGTGGAAGGGTGTAATTTCTCAGCACTGCTGACTGCAATGTATATGACGTATTGTTGGGATGAGGCATTCTCTGTTGTTGCATTTGTAAGGAAATCGTAAGGCTTGCGATATGGTGGCAAGATTTAAAGGTCTTGAGTAAGTACAGTAATCCCCCGAGTTACGAAAGGGTTACGTTCTGAAGCCAGTTTCGTAACTCATTTTTTTCGTAAGTTGAATTGTAGGTTGGGTACAAGTAACTTACTTCTCACCGGGACATTTATCTACCGCGTTTATTATTTACAGGTGTTATTCATTTGTACTAACATATTTATAGGCCGCAACATTTTACAGCAATAATTTCAAAAAAATTTCTGGTGCTTTAAAATTGAAGAACTCCACTTGTGGTAAAACTAAAAAAAAATGCTTACAATAAAACAGGTAACGTAACAAGGTTAACGAGAATACATACAATAAGTAACCTTCTGTAGTTAGCCTAGTTCTCTTAATCACATCACCAGATTTTCCCGATCACCACAAATGAACTGGATTGAGGTTGAACGCGTGCAAGAAATTAACCTGGTTCACTTTTTAGATGGAAGCATTTCGATTTTTTCTTAACTTTATTTTATTTTATTTACAAATGAATGCATTAAAAAAAAGACACATCTTTACACTTGACCAGAAGTGAACATCCACACGATACTGTACTGTACTTATTCTATATCTTACAGAAAGCAATTTGTTCTGTATCAAAAATCTTTAGTTTTTTCGTTACTGGCAACATATCTACATTCAGTTCATCCATTACAAATAAAATGCAGTGTTTACAACACAGTTACTGTTCATAAATTATTTCTTGAAACTACATGAACAGTTAAACATAATTAAAACAATATAACCATGAAGTTAGTCATCAATAAAAACCAAAAATATTACATTCGTCCACATTTGTGACTTTAGGGAATGTGTGTTGTGAGGTTAAGATTATAATACTTTTGGTTACACTTAATGTTAAGGAGAAATCTAAATGAGCGAGGTACAGTATGTAAATACAGTATTAACTTTAAGTAAAAAAAATATGATTTTGACGTCCAGAATTTTTGAGCCACGAAGTCAGTGACACAATGTGCGAGAGAGCTTAGATGTGCACTGCTGTTTCATCGGCTACAGTTTATTTTTTTCCCGTAATTTTTTTTAACTGTGAATTTTTGTAAGTGGCAAGTTTTGTAACTCAGGGGATTACTGTATTTCATTTCAAGGACATTTTCTGACGTTTTCTCATAATCTTTAGTGTGACTTAGTATATGATCAACTGAAATAACAACCAAGTGGTTCAAAGCTAAACCTATTAATATGGAATCATAGAATCTGTTGTCTTTTTAAATTAATAAATCAGTTAAGTGACTGATTATAAAAACAATATCTCTTTTTAGATCAAGGTGATAGTCTTATCAGGTTTGTGAAATAGTGTCACATCAGTTTTTGAATGTTAAGCCTGTAATTTTTAAACACTGCTGGAAGGTAGTGAGAGGTACTGTATGGGAAATTTTAAAACTGAAATGGGACAAAATTGATATTGGTTTATTTCATGAGAAAAATTTTTGTAGCAGTTAATTATGTACTAAAATGTTTTGTTTGTAATATTATATAGCCACCACGTGCCCTCATGAACTTCGTAGTGCGCTACAGGCCAGATGAACAACCATCTTTACGTCCTCACCATGACTCGTCTACATACACCATCAACATTGCCCTTAACCGGCCTAAAATAGATTATCAGGTAACATATCCAATCTTAAAGAATTCAGATTCCTCGAGTTTTCATTAAAGACATTTTGCTGTCTAGTGTAAAAGTATTTTTACTGAAAATAATGGGGTTAGTAGTAATAACAGAGAAATTTCAGTATGCATTTTAGCTTAGTGTTCAATAGTTATTTAGCTGTATACTAATTATACTTTTTATTAATTTCTATCTGTGAAGATATAACATTAAATGTACCTCATTTAAGTAGTACTTTTTAGGTCATAGAATTTCAATTTAACTTACAATCAGAAAAATAAAGAGTTGATCATTAGTTGGTGAACACAGAGACATTAAATTGAATTTGCTGGTATTAAGTCTGACTTGCATTTTGTAACTGTCAGCCTGTCAGTCAGTTGATGCACATGTGTTTCAAATTGCAAAAATTGTTATTGTTTGCACAAACTGAAAATGTACATTTGTACATGCATGACAATTTGGTACAGTATATATCTTTGTAACAATCGGTAGATGTGTGTTTGCCAGTAATATTTTTGGAAATACATGTACATAATACTTTTTTTGTTACTGTATTGTATATAAATGATTGTAATGGTTTTCATTTGCCACACATTTGAATTTAAAACTCTTATTTGGATGACAGTATACAAAATTTTCAGCATTACTGCTCTTCTTGCTTTATTGCCACCTTTATTGTACATACAGTAAAACATTGTTAATAAGTTCCCACTTAAAACGTTTTCCTGCGTAACGTGGATCATCATTCTTCTTCTTCATTTTTTCTGAGAAAAGTGTAAAATTTGTGATTATAGCATGAAGTCTGTTTACCTTGCATTACAGTACAAACACTGCTGTTGAACTTTTAACATATATTTAGGCAGCATCAGTCCAGCAAATTAAGAGGCCGTTCCAGTGTATCAGGAGCGTGTATGCGTCCTGCATTAGCCCCATATAAATCAAGGCTAATATTATTATCGCTATAGCAATAAGAGTATTACACATATCAACATTATCTTAACGTTTTATCAAAGTCACAGTCGTTCTTATTTTCGCTGTGTTCTTCAAAATCAAGTATAACATAAGGTTACATTATCAATGCAATACAAAAAAAGTTTTGTAAAATTTGTAGTCGACCATTCTTTACACTTGACTTCGACAAACGTAGCGAAAATAATAACGACTGTGATTGATAAAACGTGAAGATAATGTCAATATGTGTAATACGTACTCGTATTGATATAGCGATAATAAAATTAGGCTTGATTTATATGGGGTTAATGCGGGTTGCATACATGTGCCTGAAACACTGGAACAGTCTCTTAAGAATAATAAAAAAAAATTGTTTACTGATTGCAGCCTAAATATATGTTAAAGTTCAAATGCTGTGCTTGTACTGAGTGCAAGATAAATAGAATTCACTCTATGATTGTACATTTCACGCTTTTGTGCACAGAATTAAAAAAAAAAAAAAGTGGATGTACAATACAGTAATACAATATGGCAACTGATGATGCCCTGCCTTAATAAGCTAAGAAATTTTGCACTATTTCTATTAAGATAGATGTAATTTTGCACTTATAAAATGTTTTTCTGGATAATAGAACTAAAATTAGTACCTAGAGAAACATCTTTTAAGGGGTATGGAAAGGTACGATGTCGAGCAAACGACTGGAATGCGCAATCGTTGATATAATCTTAACTATTCATTTGCAGAGTATATATTTTATTATGGGGTGTTTATTTATACACCACTAATCGTTAGTATGATATATTTTCAAATAAAAAATGGTTTTTAGAAAAAAATGGGCTTGAAGCCAAAAAATCCATAAAAATGGAAAACTTTGTATTTTATAATTTTTAGTATAAAAATATCCAGATCTCTATAAAAACCAAATTTCAAAAATATCTACATTTTGATTTGAAAATGATATTACTATTCAAAATTTTGGATAGTAAAATTATTTTCAAATCTAAATGTGAGTACATATTTTTAAAATTAGGTTACTATAGAGACCTAGATATTATCTTTTTAATAATTAGTTTCCTATTTTGTAGAATTTGTGGTTCAGGTGCTGATTTTTCTAATAAAAAAAAAATTTTTTTAATTGTTTGCTTGAAAACAAAACGTAACGAATTACGTTGAGTAATTCAGATTTTATCAACGATAGAGTATTCCAGTCATTCTCTTGACATCTTATCTTTCCATACCCCTGAAGAGAGTTACACTGTTCTCCAGTCCTTCTTTACAAAGAAAGTAGATATAAAATGTGTAGGGATGTTCGAGTTGTGCTTGCTTGCGGAAGATGTAGTGCTCTGTGTGCAGGGAGGTGGATGCAGATTCATCCGTTACAACTGCAGTGTGACAAACACTCGCCTGGGCTGGCTACTGATGCACCCAGGCAGACTGACCCACTATCACGAAGGCCTCCTTGTCACCAATGGCACCCGTTACATCATGGTTTCTTTTGTTGATCCGTGACCTCCCACTGGAGGAGTACATGCTCCAGCTAACATAAGTTGTGAAGTCACTGCCCAGGAAGTGGAAGAGTGTGAACATTGGTTGTTTTATTTGAATGTGTTTCTGCTCAGCACGTTAGTCAACAGTGGTAAGCTACGTGAAATATATTTTTAGTGCGTTAAAAATGTATGTTATGTAGATTGGTGCAATCTTTTCCAAAGCTATGTATGGATGCTACTACAGCAGCCATACCTTTTTATAGACATGATTACAAGGCGAATTTGTGTTTTGTGTGGGCCACACACAAATATAACTACATGTTGTTTGCCTGTTACCAGTAAAACATAGTTTTAACTAATTAAAGGTGCCTATTTTTAATGAATGCAGCTTTTAAATAGGATACTCATTGTATGACAAGAATTAATATTTGATACTTTGTGTGCACAAGGTTGTTTACATGATTCTGTGTTTTGAAAGTACATATGTATTTATTTACATACACTAGCATTATTTTTCTTTTCCATTTGAAGCTTAAAAATTGCACATGTATTTTAAGACTCATACATTCTCTACTTATGTTTGTATTATAGCTATAATGTTGGGTGCTAAAAGGATTCGTGTTCCTAATGTACTGTAACCTGGTTTACTGTGAAAAGCATTTAATGCGGAACATTTAAACCTACCAATGAAATGTATTTTTGCATGTTTCCAATTTTATATTTCATATGATATATTTACGTGTTTATATTTAATATTTTATTTTATATCACTGTTTCATGCACATGAAACTGTGTCTCCAAAAGTTGTATTACACATAATAACTTTACTTGAACATGAAAAAATATTAAATGTGTTTTACGGTACTTTATTTTCCTTCTGTATTTTCTTAACTACATCATTCTGTTTTATACAGTACTTATAAAAAAATTACGTAAATTAATGTTATGTGGGATTTCCAAATTTAATTTTAAAACACAATACATAGTACCTATATATTACAAGAACCAATTAAAAATTGTCGTGTTTTTACTAAAAAATAAAATATGCAATATATTTGATATACATAAAATCCAAATTTTAAATTATTCTCCACATACTACTTGCTAGCACGTTTTATTCATAATTGCGATATAAATTTAGTGGTCAGTTTATTACTGACTGTCAGATCAGGAGTCTACTTCATCTTCATTTTCGAAGTACGTACTGTGGCATCCCCCATACATCAGGACTATCTGCCATAGAACATTATTTGAGCCAGAGACCCCCAAACAGCAAACCCTCCACAGCTTTCTTAGTTGAATTGGCCAGACTCACTTTAAATAATAACAACTTCAGATTCCAGAACAACCATTACCTGCAAATCAAGGGTACTGCCATGGGCACTCGCATGGCCCCTTCCTATGCCAATCTATTCATGGGCAAACTTGCACACAATTTCCTGAGCCATCAGCCTATCCACCCACACTGTTGGATGTGATTCATAGACGACATCTTCATGATCTGGACCTCTACCGAAGACAGCCTTCTCACTTTTCTCAACAACCTCAACTCTCACAGCCCATTAAAATTCACCTGGAACTATTCAAAATCCCATGCAATATTTTTGGATGTAGAACTGACTCTCCACAATGGAAAAATTGAAACAACTGTTCATACCAAACCAACCAATAGCCGGCAGTACCTCCACTTTGACAGCTACCACCCATACCACGCTAAGAAATCCCTGCCATACAGCCTCGCTACTAGAGCCAAACACATATGTTCCACCCAAACAGACCTTAACAAACAGTGTGAACAAATAGCCAAGGCCTTCATAAACAGAGGTTACCGAAAATCACTGGTACATGAACAAATACAGCGAGCCACTACAACTAGTGACGACTCAGCCAAGCTTGGCAATTCTGAAATCCCCCTGGTTGTCCCATACCACGAAGGTCTGCACAAACTCAAAACAATACTGAACTGTGGGCACAAAATCCTGACCTCCTCACCACTCACCCAAAACTTGCTCACTAAACGACCAAGGCTGGTATTCAAACGTCCCCCAACCTCCGTAACAAACTGGTCCGTCCCCAAACTGCCAGCCATTATCACATCAGATGATAGAACCACCCCCAGGGGTTCTCACCCTTGTAATAAACCACGCTGTGGCTCCTGTGCAATACATCAACCTTCCACATCATTCAATAGCAGACAGACTAATCAAACCTACTCCATACCAGGAAGCTACAACTGTGCAACTGAAAACCTCATCTACCAGCTACAGTGCACTCACTGCAATGCAGAATATATCGGCCTAACCACCAACACTCTCAGACAGAGGATGACTGGCCACAGAGCTGACACCAAAAAAGCCATAGCTGGAGCGGAGGTTGATCCACATGAGAAGCCAGTTGCTGCACGTGCAGCACTTCATAACTCCAACTTTGATTCCTGTTATACAACCAGAGTGGTGAGGGCTCTACCAGAGTTGAATAACAAAAACAAAGCAGAATTAAGATGCTGGGAACTGGCACATCAATACATTACAAAATCCAGACAGCCACCTGGCCTTAACCTCAGATAACAAACCCTTATTTCAAACTTCCCACCGCACGTTAGTTCACCCTCTGGCCGTTAGGTGTACTGATTACCAACCACCGCTGGACAATAGACTTCTGTGTGCCTCCACTCACCTGATGAAGCAGATGTAGTGTGCGAAACGTTGTGACCGCGTGTCCGCGGAGAAATGTGTTCGTCCTATGTGTGTGTGTTTCTATCTGCAAGTACCATCCTGTGAGTACTTGTGCACAACTCTTTCTGTTTTATTTGTAATCTGTGGCATCTGCAAATAGCTTTAAAATCACTGTTCTGATAAAATCAAACTTGGCCACTTTAGGCCTTTAAAATTGTAATATCAAGTGCATATTAATTTTTGTGATGACTATAGTTAGTAATTGTTTCTGGCGTAAATTAACAGGTTCTTAAATTATCTTGAGTGAGTAGACTTCTTTTGAATAAACCGATACACGAGATACTTGCTTGAACTTCAGTTGTCACCAATATAAGTGTAAAAACATTTGGTACGGTATATCTTTTAGTTAAAGTGAAGTCCATTTTGAATGTGAAACGTCAGTTTATTTTGATGAATGAATCGTACCTTTGAAGGGTATCTACTTCGTGAATTTGATACCAAATGGAATAAAGTATTAACAACTACAGTACAGTAGAGCCCTGATTTAACAAACTCAGGAATAACGAAAACAATTATATAATTAAAGGATTTTAGGAATATTCAAAAAATGTGTGAAAGAACTGAAGTAACTTGGATAAAATGTAGGCTTGTGCAAGAATGATACCTTGGCTTTGAGAAATTTTCGAAAAATAAATTATTTTTCTCTCGAGAAACGAGAAATTTCTAAAACATTATTATTAAAATAAAAAAAAAAAAAAAAACATTTTGTGTGTGATTTTTTTCTCTTCCACATATAATGACAGTTTAGAGATAGTCTTTTCTTAACTGACATGCACCATATATTTTATATGGTACATTATTTTATAAATAAGCACTCACTCAAGCAAACATCTAGCAGCCAACATTATGCCTGAAATTGTAAGTATAAGCAAGAAATAAACTATGTAGAAATTACACACAAAAAAAGTGACACTTAACATATGTTAATATTGCCACACAGATGATTTATCCACACCTTCCATTTTCTGTAAAGAAATTTTAATTTTACAACAAATTTTATTTCTGTAACATTATTTCCGCAACATACCTAGTAATTTTTGTTTGTTATGAATCGGCGAGACATAATTTTACAACAAATTTTATTTCTGTAACATTATTTCCGCAACATACCTAGTAATTTTTGTTTGTTATGAATCGGCGAGACACGAAGCAAAGTTTATGGAATTATTTCCTGCCAACTAATAAAATTATACCCAAGTCACAGTCACTGTTTAGTCATACTTGCATGGTAGCAGCACTAACTCATACAATAATGCAAAAATCACAAATTGCTGCTTTTTAATCAACGTCCTAAAATAATAGACTGACGAAGCCGTTAACGTGACGGGAGCCCTAATTGATCGTGAAATCTGGCCACTAATCACTTAATGTGGAAAAGAGAATCGGAAATATGTTGTGTTGCATTTTTATTCAGTTGCTTTTATTACGTGATATATGTGGCACATGCAACGGGCGAATGATGTTCTACGATTTAATTCCATTTCTTAGTTTTTTCTCGTATCATCATGACTTGCACAGTTTTTCGTTTGGAAAAGACTCTATGATAGAAATGGAACAGCGGAATGGTAGTCACCATTATTCCTGTTTCGTTCGTTTAAATTAATTCCTCTTGGGCTGTAACAGTCAACCTACATTTGAATGGTATAAATAACCTGCTAAAATGTTTTATTTGAATTTCGATTTAACTGTCGTGTTGAAAAAAAGTGTAAGGTAAATGGATTATTCTCACGTGTTGATAAATGTGACCATAGTTTGGAGATAAGTTTTGGATGATTTTATGTAATTTAAAAATGTCAGTTTAATGTCATCGTACGTCAGAAATAATTTAATCTAACAGTTTTATTCCCTGTTTCTTTTGTATTGATAAAGAGTCTGGGATAGTTAAACATTTGCTGGTCGAATCTCTAAAATGATTGTTTCACCTAAAACAATTTTTTTCATCAAGATCATATTGTGCTACTTTGTTGTAGTGAATTATTTTTATAGTAGAAATGATAGCTGTGTGTGCATAAGTTAACCAAAATAAAAACTGTTAACAAATGTAAAACAAAATAATTCCTGCTGATGTACAAAACAGAGTTGATAAAAATTGTCTCATTTTTTTAAGACCTTTTTTTCTTCCTCGCTTTTCGTGAATACAATATTTCTCTAAATTTTTCGCTATGTTAGAGATTTCACACATCCCTAATAAACTGGAATATAAATTCTTAAATGGTTATTAAGTTTGTTAAAATAGTTCCACTGGGCGCTGTTATATACTTGTTTCTTCTTAGATAGGCATAAACTATCCGTCGACAAACAAAAGAAAATCATTAAAATTTGTTTAAAACTTTTGCCGCTGCACTGATTGAGCTAAGCATGCGTGACCGAGCGTGACACGCTGTGTTGTGTAACTAGCACGCATCTAGCTTCCTCTTTGTGACGAGGGAGCATAATGACCTGGTGGCTGAACGAGCATTTACATGCGGAGTCCACACAGTGCTGCGGTGGTCAGCATGGGAACTACAGGTAATATATACTGTAGATTGTGCTTTGCATCTCCGTGAGAATGTGCCACAGTGCAGCATGCTCTACTGATTAATTCTATTATCGATGGAATACAGTGGTTTCCAGCATGATAATTTTCTGTCACGTCTCGTGATATAAATAGAATATCTATCAAAAGCATTATTTATGCAGACTTTTTACACTAAATTTATAACTGTAAATAATATATTTCACAGATACTAAAAAATACACTTCAGTGCAAAGTATTTTTAGTGAGCGTTATCCAGTTTGTTGAATGAGTGCAGCAATGGTCGCGCAGCACATATTTATTATTTTCATTTTTGTACCGTTGTTGTCTTGCAAACTTATAATGTAGTTTTCAATTATTTTTTCCTTCCTTTCCCATAGCAATTTCTAAACTTTGTTGGAAGAGAGCAGGAAAGAGATTCAAAGATAGAAGGGACGGTGGTGTTGGTTACCACTTCTCATATGTTGATGCCCAACTCGTTGAGCACGTTCACAATATGCATTTCACTAGAAATTTTTCAAAAATTTTTTCCCCCACAACTATGACTTTCCAACTGTGGTATGTTGTTGTTGGCTAGTATAATTTTTTAAATTACCTTAAATTCAGACAAAACATGCCAGAGGATTTGACTTCGTTATTGGAAAGTGGAAAAAGGGGAGGGGGGTTAAAATTATGAAGTTGGGTTTAACTAAAAATGTGTTTACAGTAAACATTTTCGGGCCTCCAAGGCATTTAGTTGAATCGGGGTTCTACTGTAGCAGCCAGTTACTTAAAGCAAGTACAAAGTCAATATTGTAAGTTGAATTGTGTGAAGACAATCAGATAATGCTTTACTGTAGTAATATTCTTTTATTATTAGAGATTTATTGAGCTAGTCAAACACTTTTCAGTCAAAAAGAAAGCATACACCAGAAATGCAATTTGAGAATGGTAAGGTGGCAACTTACGTAAGGGTTACGTTCTCGAGATCGTTACGTAACTTAATTTTTTGCATAAGTCAATTGTAAGTAGTGTTCAACTTCAGAAGAAATTACGTTTTTTTTATAAGTAACGTTTAGAAGCAATGAATCTACGGTATTTATTGAAATAAAAGTACAATAAATAAGACATGTAAGACATAAAGAATACTGTAAACATAGTTGTACCAAACTCAGTGTATTTTCAGAACTATATTTATTAAACACTGGATACACATGGCAACAGGGCGGCAATCTGCATGCGGGTTGTGCTGTAAAACAAGGCCCAGCGGAGACTTGACAACAATGTGCATGGCTTGTCTGCCATGGAACTCGCCCATGCTCACAGTACAGGCGCCCAGCTGCACCGATACATACCATGCCAGGCAGATACATAGTCACGTGCACTAAATGTCTGTTGATTTGTAACTTTTGTGAAGGAAGTTATCAGCACTCGTCATTAAACTCATCAGTTGAGCGAGCATAAAGAAAATAACCGAGCCTAAGTGTCTCGTAGTACAAGAAGAATTTGGACTTACTGTGTCGTCGTATAGCTACAAATAGCATTGAGAATATTGTAACTCTTCCAGAAGTCGTGCACTGTAGTTTCTTTATGGCTGTTAATGGTCTTGATTGGGTAAACGTTTGTAACAGGGGGGGAGGGCTTGGGGGTTAGCGGGGTGGTGGTGGTTGTTTGTGTCATTGTTGCTTCTTAATCTGGAAGTTCTCGTTGCCGGCGACGGTGATGGCGGTTAGAATCTGAGTTGTGTCGCCACCCCTTCGTGAAGGAAGTTCCCCAGGGAAGCTGAGGGTGGGGAGCACCGGCTTATTGAGACTCTGTGGTTGGCTTTAGCCCTGAGGAGGTGTGATGCTGTGCCTCAGCACCAGAGGCTGAGTGGAGCCACGTAACAACACACAGACACGTCAAGGGGGGAACAGTTTCTTACTTAGAATGTTATGTAGGGT
>PNEQ01001054.1:0-29426 GCA_003012365.1 Medauroidea extradentata | reverse complement strand
AAAAAAAAAAAAAAAAAAAAAAAAAAAAAAAAAAAAAAAAAAAAAAAAAAAAAAAAAAAAAAAAAAAAAAAAAAAAAAAAAAAAAAAAAAAAAACGTTGAAAACTGGAATTTTTTAAGCGCTGGATGAAATTCAAGGCGCGGAAATTTCAAAGTTTACCTGTGTACGAAATGCCCACGTGCCAAATCACCGTCTGAAAACTTAAGGGGGCGGTTCATCTCAGTTTTCAACGTCTTTTATTATTTTTATTTTTGTACCAGATATTTTTTTCTTATTTTAAACATAAATTGTGACTAAATCTTCCTCTTAGGAAATTTTTGTATCTCTTATAGTTTTTTTATGTAATGAGTTGTAAACGTCAAAATTTGCACTTTATGGTTTTATGCACGCCACTAAAATCAATTAAGCATTTTTTTATTAAATACAAAAATATTAAATTTTTTGTTTTATATATGTCAAAAGCCTATAACATTGTTATACATTGTGAATTTTTTCGGTCTGGTATTTCAGTTGGTTTTAGTGGCGTGCATAAAACCGTAAAGTGCAAATTTCGACGTTTTCGACTATTACATAAAAACTATAAGAGATACAAAAATTTCGAAAGAGGAAGATTTAATCATAATTTATGTCTAAAATAAGAAAAAAAATGTCTGGTACAAATGTAAAATTAAACAAACATGTTCATAACTGAGGTGAACCGTCCCCTTAATCCTTTTAGTGCCAGCTTTCTTCGATGTACATATGTGAAAAATGCCATAATTTTTTCAGAAATTTGCAATTATTTATTAAATTGAAATAACTCAATACAAATCAAAGTAATCAAGTTGGTAAAAATTTCTACTGGCAATTAAATACATTTTTTTAAAATTCAGAGCCGATATATCGGCCTCTGGCATTTTTCACACAGGCTATGAAAGCCGATATTTCGGCTCTTGGCACTGAAATGGTTAATTTTATACTGCCCCGGTATTAACTTTTCGTATTAATTTATTTACCACGCACTCTTAAGTAGATAAATAATCTCTGAAAACAATATGGATAAAATACTCAGTTACAATCCTAGATAATGGTATTTGCCAACTTAGTGAATAAATATTTATCCAAAATTACTAATTCGTTACGCATGATTTCTTGCGCCGCAGTTAAATGCACAAGGTTCCGACCTTAAGAGTTTGTGCCTCAGAAGTTCGTAACACTGGAAATAATTTTGTTAAAAACGTTGGCTAAAACTATTGTCTAGGATTGCTATTGTTTAATTTTCGCAAACTATGTACCACGCGCTCTTAAGGCAGTTGGTACAAAATTGCTCTCACTAAAAATAGTGTCTCAACTAATCGACGATTGTTCGGGGCGTGAGTATACATAGAACAGTGGCTTTTAACAAGTAGCTGATAAAACTAGCAGAATATTATTTTCCCTGCACAGAAAAACCTGTTTTTGGTGGCCACGAAATATTTTGTCAATATGGACCTCACCAAATTTTTTTGTTGTGGTGACATATTTTTTTTAGTCACTGAAAAACTTTACTTGGGACAGCAAGACATGTTTGTGGTCACGACAAATAACAATTTGGTGTGGTCCATAATGACAAATTATTTTGCGGTGGTCGCAAAGTTTCCCACCCCCCTTTTCACTGGATGCCTATAGGAAAATAGCTTGTTGAACGTTTTTAAATTCCGTTCACATTTTACGCACCTTGTCGTTACGCGAAATACGGGGAAGTTGAGTCGTAACCGTCTAGGCCGAGGAAAACATGGCACGTCTGCGCCATCGCTGTGACGTCACGCTCCTCGTGAGCCAATCAAATGCTATGTCAGTGTCGGCGCACGGACGGACCAGCCCGTCCCAGCTTCAATTGTAGCAAATTGCGCCGGGGTCTTTCGGAGGAACGTAATAGCTTCCAGGGACCGGAGAGCTCGTGTGGGAAGCTAGAACACGCGCGATCTTCGTTTGTTTACGTGCAAGTCTTCCGTGACAGGTTTGATAATTGGCAGGGACACGGCAAATTCACGCTGCGTCTGTTGCTTCTATGTCGGTTGCTGCACCAGTGAGCTGTCAGTTTTAACATAGGAAGGTATTCTATCTCATCGTTATCTATAGGAAAGCCTGGTATTCAGATTGCGACTATGTATATGAATAAATAAATAAATTTATATATATATATATATATATATATATGGGTGGTGTGAAGCAAAATGGGACAGAACGTGGCACCCAAAAAATTTAAGGCAAACTTTTTTTGTTCAAAATGTTTCTAAAACAGCAGTCTTTTTTTTTTTTTTTTTTTTTTAACAGCGAACACAATTTTGCACCGTTTAGGATTTTCAAAACTATTTTCTTGATTTTTATTTATTTAGAAAATTTAATAAATTCAAATTTTAGCGTTATATATTACTGTTAATATTATTAGCATATTTATTAATATTGAAGAGTCCACTCCAAAAATGATGGATGTCACTAGGAATGAATTTTACAGGAGAGCAATTAGAAAGTTCGAAAACGCTATACTGAAACAGTGTACGTTGAAATGAAAACTGCTGTTACTCATTGACAGTTAGCGTTTATGCTATGAAATTCTGGTGGTAGATTCTACACCCATAGTGCTTTGTATTTCTATTTATAACTCATTTTGGGCGAAAGAGTGACAGCCATAATTTTTGCAGTGGACTCATATGAAATTTTAATTGCCGGAATGCCTTTGCCAACAACTTTATATATATATATTTTTTTTTTTCACTTTTTTTTTGTATTTGGAAAATAATAGTTTTTGAAATGCATTTGAAAGTATAAAATAAATATTTTTTTTACGAATTACCAAAAAATTAAAATTTATTCGTGTACGCACCAGAATGAAAGACAAATAATAATACTGCCTATCCAAATAAACAGATTTATAACACAAACCCTATATTTCTTTAAATATCATTGCAACGCTTACCGAATACTCATACTAAATGCATTAAATTGAAAACCACACAAACTTTGTTGCGTGCAATAGCTAGTGAGAGATAAATAGTTTCATGTTAAGTAATGACACGGGTGGATTGCGTAGTCGAGGATACGACACACTTGAGCATATTTATGTGGACTGAGAACGAAAACCAGGTTTACAACAACACGCTCACCTTGTGTAAAAGGTGTTAACACGTAACATCTGTTACCCGCGGGTAGACTATTTTGGTTCTTGTGTCGTAACTTCACAGGTCAAACTCAGAATGAAAATAAATGTTCATAAATAAAATACGGCCAACGAATTTGGTGCTCACGAGAGACGGCTCACGAGTGTGCGTATATCGTCCTCTTTAACTACAAATGATGCTCCCTCTCTTCAGGAAACTACCGCTTTTGTAATTAACAAAATATTATTTAAAAAACGTCGGCCCTCAAGACGCGCAGTTGCCGGGCCAACCCCTGAGCTGGTCAGGCGAAGCACACTCTGCGCTGTGTCGTGGTTTCCTACCTAGTGTCTCTCTTGAGCGCAATTACAATTACAATATAACATTGAACCAATATAAAATTTTTTATGTTAAACATAAAGAAACTTGAATTATATTCTTACGACAATTTTTAGCGTCGTATGTTCCATAGAAACTTTATTGTTTATTGTCTTTTCAAACCCCGATTAATCCGTAAATAAGAATATGAGGTGGGTCATTCCTATACACTACAAGTAAACTAAATTATCTATAAGTACTGTACATAACATCACACATCAAAATATAAAACATATCCAAATATAAAAACAACAAAAAAATTTAATAAAAATTTAACATCCAACGTGTGTATCTTGTAACGTGCATAAATTTGTCTCACAAAGTTAGACATGAAAGTCGCACTTAACTCATTTTGTAAGGTCTTCATCAATGTCGCTTGTCTGATGTTGATTCTCAGCCACGGAGTTGTAATTGAGTGCGGTAACCAGATTCACTGACTGTTTGTCGCAAAACGAGTTCCGATTTTAACTTACATTTTGTAGTCGTTCTATATCAGCGGTTTGGAGACGTACAAGATGCATCAGTACAGCGGCTACAAACTTTCAGGAGAGATAGGGTACATCCAGACGATGGGAAATCATATGGCAATCCATGGTCGGAAACGCTTTCCTGGCGCTGTAGTGACGACACAAAACACAAGAAAGAAAGCATACGAACAAGAAGAGAAAGAAAGCATGTTTATTATTCTTAAAACAGCAAGACTAAGAAAAAAGAACATAAAGAGAGTTGTAGTATACATGTGCATGTAATTTTATTACATTGTTTAATTTGCAACTCAAAATTTGAACATTACTGTTTTAATACTTTCATTCCTAATTGTAAATTGTGTTGCTTGAATAGTATGAGAAAAAAAATTGTAAAATTATATTGTACAAACACCCCTGGGCGTGCGACTAATACTCCTGAGCACGCCCACGTTTAGCCTATCCTTTGTAGGTATTCCATTGTAGTGTTGTATAAGTGTAATTGTTAAAACTGGTTAATCCATGTTAATATAACGTCATAATTGAATTAATGCCAGCCACATAGGATTAATAAACATGTTTACTGCATTTAAAGTCGTGTATTTTTTTTCTGTATAACTACATTTTCAATGGAATAAGTATTTCAAATAATTTATAAAGATAAAGTTGAAAATAAAACACTCTTTAAAAAGTTTAAACTTAAAATGCACGAGCTGTTGCTCTGGTTCATTTGATTGTATGCTGCACAACGAAAACAACACGCACCAGTTCAGTGCCTTGCGCTTACGGGCTATAATGATAAAGAAAAGCATGCCAATCTCGCCGTTAAGGGATCTTGCTTTTGTGCCTCACAAGCGCGAAATAGCTCCAGGTAGGCAGGCGCTTTTATAAAGGAATTCAAAGGCGATGTATTTTTCTACACGTTTCTTTTTAGTTTTTTTCCCCCTCCTAAAATGAAAAATCCAAACCGGCATTGAGTCTGCATGCTCCAAGCGTTTTCGCAATTTATTCTCTTGTATAGCGTGTGCAAAGAATATCCTCGAGAGAGCAACAATTTTTTAGCCTTATTGCGAGAAAAGCGCTTGATATATATGTGTAGTAAATTTAATTTTAAAAACGTCTATATCCGTACGTACAATACTTAGATGCGAATGTTCACCATTAAGATGCGAAAATCCGTGAAGAATTTTGGGGAAAATGTCTCCAGTAAAAAAACCGAATGTATACAGTACATCGAAGTTTAATCTCGTGCCTATCAGAGCTGAAATTCTCATTGAATATTTGAGTGTTTTATTAAAATGCTACAAGTAAAAGTTATTGACTAATAGCTCTGTAGGATGTGCCAGTTATGAACGCGGCACGAATTTACAGTTGTTCATTGAGAAAAAGGATTTGTTGAGTTAACCAAACATTTGTTTGTATATGTGCAACCCAACGATGTAGTGTTGATTCAAACAAATATTAAGTTGAACGCCAGATTTTGCTAAATCAACAATGTTGAATTACTGTTTCAACATCTGGTTTAGTTATTTAAACTTAATGAGATTATGAAATAACAAGACTGCTTTGTTGATCTAACAAAAATTGGGTGTCAACTAAAGATTTGTTTAAAACAACACTGCATCGTTGGTTGCACGCATATAAACAAACGTTTGGTTGAATCAACCAATTTTGTCTCTCAGTGTTGGAATTTTAGCTTGTGCTCAAAAGAAAACGAGAATAACTCCATTAGGTTTAAATAGGGACAACTGATTTTTGCGAATATATGTTTGCACCACTTTGTTTCAATGTGTTAAGTGCATACTTGCAGCTCTGCTGCTTGATCAGTCGTAGGCCCCTCCCGTAATTCGCAGACGTGTGGTGTTAACCTTGTCCTGGTTGGCACAGTCAAATAAGTGGTGAATGTTCTAATACGAAGCAAAGCTGCAGATGTGCACGTAAGTTCATTGGAACGTCATGGTGCAAAATCTTATTGCGAAAATCAGGGATCCTTATAGGTATAGCCTAGTGCTGAACGTTCCTTCATTTCCTTCTAGCTGGTGATGTGTATAGGGGCCGTACGGCAAGTTCAAACTTTTGGAAACGCAACTGTTAGAAAATGACACTTAAAATATTACATTTAGTCGCGTACAGTTATTTATTGTTAGAACCACGATTTTATGGTGAACATATGTTTGCATCAGTTGGTTTCAGTGTCATATATGTGCACATTTGCAGTACTGTTTCATGGCCAGTGATGGGATGTTTTAACTCTCGCTTGTCTTGGGTTTCTGCAGAGAAATCACATACGTATGATGCAATAAAAGGAGAGACGTGTCTGAACAAAGACACGCTGCCAATTACCATGAAGCACAGCTGCCGACGTGCTCGTAAGGCACTGAAACATGATGATCCAAAAATCTTTTCGTGACAAAGTGGCTCTATTTACAGTAAAACATCAGATGTAATGAATTTGTTTTAAAATTTAAATAACTGCAATGTACTGAAGTCAATATTCATAGAATGTTGGGCTTACTGTGAGGCGACTATAGCGTAGTTATTGTTGCACGAGCGTGACGAGGGGAACAGAGGTGGTGACAGAGTTGTTTTGTTTGTTGTTGCAGGTAAGAGATGTCGTGGGAACTGGCGCGCTGTCGACTTTCACTCCGCCGAGCCGCGGGCTGGTATCCGCCCTCGCTCCGCCTGGCACACCGGCTGCTTTCGCAACAATTCCTCTCCACCTTCATCACGCCCGTGCCTGCCACACTTCCTTAATAAGATAAGTTCTCAAGGGGGCAGTCAGACGTCATGTGAGCGCCTTGCGCATAGGGGCGACATGGCAAGTGGTCGGCGAGCAAGGTATGGACGTATGGTCTTAAGGGCGCCGCCTACCCGCGCGTGACAGGCTCAAAAGCAACGGAGCTGTAAGGTCGACCTGGAAGCGCGCATCAAATGCCGCGTCGCCTCAACGAGCCGAGAGGTGAACTAGTGTGCAAGGTTCCCGCCGAACAGTTTTTATTATGGGACATTAAGCTGTGACCATATAATTTTATTGGTGGAATGTCTGCAACTAAGTTCGGTGCAGGTCGCAACCTGAGTTTCACATACATCCGGTTAGTACATTTTGAAGTACGGAAGTCTGAAAAGGCCATTTTAGGCAATGTTGGAGGGCTTAGGAACAGTGTTTTTAATGACCTTGTCTGAAGTTTGTTTTATTTTCGTTCGTTGGCACAACGGCACATATGAAATATTTTCGTAGGAAAAAAAGTGTGTACGAACACACTGCAACGCATTTGAAGCGTGGTGTAGGCGGCCACATTAAGAGGGCGTGGTACATAATTCAACGCTAAAAGCATTAATCTATAACTGTAGGTTTCTTTAAGCAAATTTGCGAAAATTAAACAATAGCAATCCTAGACAATAATTTTAGCCAACGTTTTAAACAAAATTGTTTTCAGTGTTACGAACTTTTGAGGCGTAATCTCTGACACCGGATTCTCGTGCAATTAACTGCGGCGCGAGAGATCACGCGTAACGAATTAGTAATTTTGGATAAATATTTACTCAAAAAGTTGGCAAATACCATTTTCTAGGATTGTCACTGAGTATTTTATCCATATTGGCTTCGAAGAAAACGTAGAAATCAATTGATATTTTCAGTTTTTAATTTATCTACCACGCACTCTTAAGAGCTCGCGGCCGATCGCGGTCGTTGTAGTCCAGTAGCTAGAGGCTAGAGTATTTCGTGTATTGATTCAAGGTCACGTTGAAAGTCAAGACATATACTACACTGTCACTTTCCGTGATTAGACGACAGCTGTTTTGACACGCCGTAATATGTAACGAAATAATTAGTGAGGATATCACGTACTACCCGTTTGTACGGTTAGAAGCTGATGGATAGAGGCCGGCAAAATTCTCTGGTTCACTGGCCTGTATGCTAGCCTCTAAGAATACTTGTTTATCGAAACATATAACAGCTGTTCACTGGCTGCTCACGGATTTAGCAATATCACATGGGAGAGTTTGAACTGGCGCGATGACCTGCAAGAGGTGTCAAATAACTCTAGGGTCAGTTACGAAACGGACACAAACTTTCAGTTCTTTGAATACTAACTTGTCCACATAAGAAAACGCCAACTTTTCTGGTCCCTACTAATGGACAGCCGGTACACATATAGAACTGAGAAGTATAGGTTGCCGCCAGATGAATACCTGGAATACTTGTGCCTCTGCCAATAGCATGCAAATCAGATCTGTAACAATGTGTTATCATTGCAAAAGCCAAAGGTGTGAACTACAGACGCCAGATTGTATATCTCTTCTTTGCCTTTAAGAGACAGAGTGCTAATGCCCTAAAGATGCCATGTTAGCAATTGTCTCTATTTTCTTCTCTCTAATGACATGAGGTAGGACTAAATAAAAATGTGGCGTCTAAAGACAATATTGTTTTACCTTCCTGGAAAGAAACAATATTCTCAGAACAGTTATTTACGGACACAGCTATACGCTCAGACAGTACTTTTACAGAATACATATTTTCTAGAGAATTCTCTGAATGTGTGGCAACGAAATTCGAGTTTGAGTTGACAGGATTTATGCATTGTTAGGTTGTTCGGAAACCCGTGTTAAAAAATGTATCATTATGGCGATCTAGTCAAATGCATTACCTTTATATATAATGAATCCGTTGATTGAGCAATTAGTTGTATATTATTTTTGAACGGTGAATATATTCTTGCCTTTTCGGAGTCATCAGGGTTATACCAGTCCTGTGTATGTTTTCCTCATGCATGTTTCTTATTGGTCGGTTGGCTGGCTATAGTAAGGTAGTCTAATTACGCGGGCTGGCGTAGCCATTTTCGCCGTTTTACTGGCCAGCGAAGCCGTTTACCTGGCTTGTGTAACTGAGTTGGCCTTCCTACCGACTCTTTCACTTCTGTATTCCTAAATATTCTGTAACCTAGCATTGTAGGTTAGACCGATATAGCGTGGAAGCAACCACTTTTCCAGACATCGATTTTTTGGGAATTGTTAAACTAGCTCAAATGTAGCCCTTTTTATGATTTAAATACCCATATTTAGAACCAACGATTTTTGGTGGGAAGAATTCTGCAACAGTTTGTTTCAATGAGTTATGTGCACATATGAAGCCATGCTTCATGGTCAGTAATTGGCTGTTTTTAACTCTCCGCGTCTACTGTTCTACTCGCAAATCACAGACGTGTTGTGTAGCAGTAACCTTGTTCTTGTTGGCACAGTCAAATGAGCCACGTCTGTGTAATAATACACTCTGCCAATAATCATGAAGCAGAGCTTCATATGTGTACATAAGGCATTGAAACAAACGGTCGCAGAATTATTTTCACCGAAAATCGTGGGCTCTACCCATAATAATAGGAATGTTAGCAACATTTTGAAAGTTGGCATTTCTAATTGTATCTTTCCATGATGTCATACCAAAATCTCAGTCTCCATCACTTTTTTTTTACCATATATTTTTTTTTCGCATTGCTCTGTAAAGCAACTTGGAATTATACATTTCATCAACCTCATCTGAAACTATGTTGGAATTACTGTTTTGTTAGTTTGGTTGTTTATAGACACTTGCTACTTTACGATAGATGCCTGCCAGATTACGTGGTGACTCTGAAAAGACGAAAACATTTTTCTTTTAAATCTAAAAATAGTGTCTTGACTAATCCATTCATAATTATTGGTCAGATGTTATAGAATTATAAATGCACATCTGTAAATGTTACGGGTTCAGCAACCTGTAGGCCAGACTCTGCAACCCTGTGTATACACTGATTTTTGCTGCATTGTTGTTACCCCAGTGAGTGGTCAGATCTACTTTTGACAAGGCAGCGCGGGAGTAGGTAAGTGTGTTCATGCAGATCTGCTATTGGTTCACAGTCCTCTAATAAGAGTTTTTTATGGGACCCATTCACGGATGTAGCTATTGCACATTTACAAGGTTTTAAAATCCAACGTATTCGCAATTGAATTAGCAAAATTTCCGGATCTCTTTAATCGAACTCGCGGAATATTCCTTTTTTTCTCTTTCCCTATTCGTCAGTTGTTTTATCACAACTAACTGGTTAGTACTCTAGTTGTCGTCAGCATTATAAGGCTGTAGATTATAGGGCCGATATTATAAACCCCATAGAGAAAGCATTGGTGAGCAGTTGGTTGTCATTCGAAAGAGGTCTATAGTTTCGGCCCTCAGATTTGGAACGCTACTAATTTGAATTTGAGTCTTATTAAAAGTAGGTATATATTTTTTCCCCTCGAGTCTATAAGGAAAATTAGTACATATTTGCACAAGTGGCAGTTTGACGTGCGTCAACGTTGCCGCTGAGCACGTATTTGCTTGGGAAACAATGTCTCCGCGGTCTCGCCTCGACTTGAGCCGCGCACATATGCTTCGTCAACACGACGCTTTCAGCGAGTGTTTGTGCTGTGTGGGGTATGACAACAGCAGCGGGGATCTGCGTGTGTTTGGTCGCCGCACATGGAGGGAGATCTCTGATGGACTGCACGCATGCTCTGCGCAACATTACTGTTGATGACCTTCTCCCGGCCCGTCCCTGTGTCTGGCATTGCACGTGTTATAACGTGCACACAGTAGAAATAAACACGTTACGAAGCAGTGCAAGAAGTAAATGCCGAAGGAGTATTTGCCTGTTAGTTAAATGTTTGTCTCCATTGGTAAAAACACTGGGAAATCACGGGAAAAGTTGACTGTTTGCTAAGCTCCAACGTACATCGTGAAACACTGAACGTTTTCCATCGTTACAGACTGCTTGTTGCGTCTCAACGCACGTTCAGCTTATAAAAATATTACAGGCTTTCGCTTGTACGTACAGCTGTTGCCCTGTTTGACTAAGCCAATAAGAATCCCGCTATTGTAATATGTGATACCTATTATTGGTTTGCATGCAGCTACGTTGTGTATGTCAGCCAATCGTTAGAGATGATGGTTTATCGCGGGAAAACTTGACTGTTTGCTGGGCCTTAACGTACGTTCAACTTCTGACAAGAATACTGTCTTCCGCTAGTGCGTAGAGTTGTTGCCGTATTTGACTGAGCCAATAAGAAACCTGCTATTGTATTAAGAATCCTGCTATTGTTGGTCTGCAGGCTGCTACGTTGTGCCAGACGTACATTACCTAATAATTTGTGTTGCAATAAACTACAGCGTCTTCAAGGGTATGTTGTCACAAAACATTTTCGCGCTATACCATCGTACCTAGCCATCGTTTATTTTGAGCATGTTTCTCTCTTCAACATGCCCAGTTATAAGTGTACAGCTTTAACACACAGCGTGTGTGATTTGTCCTAGAACTGTTCAACTGTTTACATGTGTCACAAATTGCATCATCCAATAATAGTACGATATAAATACATTACATTTGATTGGGGGCTACGTCGTCTTTAATTATTTTCGTGATTTTAAGTGTGTCTATAAACGATCAGGGTACCTAAGATTATGAGTTCGGACGGTCGGCTCCTTAACGCTCATATGTATTTTATATATATATATATACATACACACACACATACTCACACACTGTATCATAAGTCCGGTCTCCTGAGTTAAAATAGGTGAATGTAATGAAATGTTATTGTGAATATCAGCATCACTGCTGCATGACGCTGCCCTCTATCCCGCCGGCCATGTTACATCGTGTACAAAGTAATTTAAACCAACGCATTGCGACCATAAATTTCAACATTTTCTGACGCAATGACACATGATAGCGAACACACTGCTGTGGTCTTACGCCAACACACTACATCACAATTAAAACCATTCCATATTTCACCAATTTATATATACCCTATGAGACTATATGGGACACCCCAAATGTATACAGACACACACACACACATGGGGGAATGTGTATACACGGTTGACTGGACCAAATATATTTCGTTATGTGTACAGGAGTTTGTAATGTAACTTGTGTTCAGATGACTTCTCGAAATGCGCGGGTTTGTGTTAACACAGTACGTTGTGCGGCTGGGCGGAGAAAGAGAGAGGCCGTGATCCTTGAATGTTCGTCGTCGTGACTATGACGGCGAGGAGGCAGGTACCGTTGTACGGGCGGCTCCTCTGACCTCGCAGCACCTAGCCACGCCGTGTCATTGAAGCGCCATCATGAGCACCTGATCAACTTCCTCCTCTCACGCACACAGATACAAACCTTGTGCTCTTGTTCTTGTATGAAGCTGTCCTTCCCACGCCCTTCTTGGCCTATCACGTTCCTCGCCGGTCAAGTCAGTTCGTGATAAGCTAAGCACTTCTCAAATATACTCCTCACTCACTCTCGATGACACTGCATCAACATTAACAATGGTTGCCTCACTTCTTGTACTGTTTATAACCAACAGATGTTTTTTTTAATGTATTTTCTGATTTAAATGCATTGATATCGAAAAAATGTCTTATAAAATTGATCTATTTGCGTTTTGTAAAAATACACACACATATGTATATGTACACTCTAAAAAATTGTTTGTAAATTTGCCACACGTGCTTATAGGAGCGCTAAGGAAGTAGGTATGGTAGAACTGTTTCCCAGACATCCATGGTAGCATTCCTGAACTTATTCGTAAAACAGTCAAATGTATACTGAAGTTACCAGACTTGTATTGTAACAAGTGTAAAAGTTTGCATATTTACAAGGTGGATGTATGGTAACTGTCCCATACTGCGTTTCGTTTAATTACTACTTAAACATTTCAGAAAGTTTTTTTTACAGTGTGTATGTGTGTGCATGCGTATGTGAACATTTCATTACAATATGTTTAGGTTTCTACTTACTGCAGAATTAAACTGCTATTCGTTTGAGGTTATGTGATATTGTTTTTGCTCTGCGTAGCGTTACAGTTCTTGCCAGTAAAAACATACAGGATGTAGTCTGAAGGGAATTAGAGCTAGCGCGGTTTTGCACATTTTCCTGAAAAGATTATTACAGCAAATTGTTTTAGTTCCTTAAGTGCACATCTGCAACTGTACTTCATGGTTATTGGCATCTTGTATTTGCGTAGAGAAGTCGCTCATTTGACCGTGCAATCAGAGCAAAGTTACTGTGATACAAACACCCGTGTGTTGAGGCTAGAACCCCACGAAGATGCTTAAAAAAACATCCAAATCACAGAACATATAAAGCAGAGCTGCATATGTGCACGTAAGTCATTGAAATAAGCTGATGTATAAATCTCTTCCAGTAAATTCGGCATTAAACATAACCAACAGGTATTGCTTTCGGTTGGTAAGTTTCAAGCGCTTGCAATGAAACAGTTTGTATGTATGAATTAAATGAACGTAAATTGATATTTTAGTGTTGCGTCGTGGCCTAAAAATTTATAATAAAATATGCAGGTCGTATATTGAAAGGAATTAAATTGTAAGACAAATATTTTATCCTGTAAGCTTCAGCGCGTATGTCGCCTTTAACAGAGTTAAAATAATTATAGGGCTATCCCTGTTTCGTTAAAAATTTTTAGCGATCTGTGTACACGCCTGCAGTTTTTTTTTTTTTTTTTTTTACGATTGACCATCTATATTCGAGCCAAGATATCTCCACTTACCTGGACCAATCAGAATTACAATACACCAAATTTCAACTGTTGTGATTTGAAGGCAGGCACAACACGTAAACGCGTAGCGTCCATCTACAGGAACTGATCAAAGTTGAGGTGTTTTCAGATACAACTCGGCGCCACTATTTATTATTTGCGAAAAAACTGGTGGGTTTCTAGACCTGTAGGGTAGCCTTCAAGAATATTTGTTTACTTAAGAAGACAACATCTGCTCGTTAACTGCTCGCTGGCACAGTGATATTACATGGTTGGGTCTGCATTCAGTTGTTTCTTTATAATTAGCTTACAGCTGTAAGAATTTTAGCTTGTGCCAAAAAATGCGCGCAGAAAATGCAGAAACGAAACTTCTTTTAATGCGCTGAAGTTTTAGTTGTTTATAACATCGACGAGTTGGCCGCGAGGATAGTATTGGTGGCTTAACCCCCCCCCCCCAACCCTTTTTTTTACACCCATAAATATATGAAAAATTTGTTTAAATTTGTAATTTTTCTGTATAAGGTAATCTATTTGCTTGAATTTTATTGTTATAATTTAAAAATATAATGCTGTAATTGCCAAATCATAAAAAAACTACTTTGGCAAGGAGGGTCCGTTGGGTCCTGATCCCTCCATCGCTTTCACCTTACGGAAACTGCTTAAATAGCACCATTTTATACCTTAAAATCTAAATTTTCCCCGACGAGGACCCTGAAACCCACGCTTTATTGGAAGGTATATATACCTTGAAGAACAACCGCCTGAAAAAGCCGATTTCAACCAAGTTTGAGGGCTTTAAAACAATGCTTCCAATGTGCGTGGAGTCTTGAAAGTCACAGTCACAAGTAGTGTGAAGTGTGTTTTCTTTACGTGGCTAAACATTGTGGACGCACGTTTACAGGTCTCTGGAGTATAAAAGCAACTCCGAACACGCTGTACACAGTTTGAGCGCCAGCCAGGCGGTCCACTTAAGACTGATCCTGCAGCACGACTGGCGCGGGAATTCCGCCAGGCAGCGCGGGTGTCTCCAAAACCACAGTAGCAGTAAATAACGCCAATATGTCTACACACGCACGCTGGGAGGCAGACGGAGGATGACGGTTGGGGCACACAGTGTTGCCAGTAGACAGTGGCGGCACAGGACCGAGGCAGTATTATCAGTGGTAACTTGAGACGACAACACTTGGGCTGTTGTATCAGTTACACTCCTCCCAGCGCTCTTCTACAGATAATATTTGTCAAGTCCTTCCCTTACAGCAGACACGTGCGTGCTGTGTATTAACTGAAACTGATGTTTACCGACAAGCGAATAACTTGTAGGTTCCTATAGGCTACCAGATTACATCCTTTCAATTAGTACTATTTTTTTCAAGCACGAAACACCGACCTTTGCTAAATGTCTCCCTGCAGAATCACAAGATATATCAACCCAAGGAAAATTTTCAAAAGTAACTATTTAACATATTACAGTGAGTGTGACATTAAATGGAAAAAATATTATTGTCAACTACAACCACTGTATATTTCGAATTGGAACAAGTATTTAAATTATGAGTTAATGTAAATTATCTTGTACACAGTAACACATGACAGATGACACTAAAACACAAATTTATTTTAACCTACGAACTTTACAATTAGTTTCAATCAAATATCTGATTTTATAGTTTTCTGGTAAAAGTGTAGCACCACCAGAAATGGCCTTAAAAATTATTGTATTGCTATAATGTTATTTATAGCTTGTATTATGAGAGTGAGTGTGGCGGTGAAGTCGTTACAGAAGGATATATTAAGGTTTATGAGAAAGTATCTATGTGTTGAGTAAGCAAACAAATATGTAGCCTACTCATTGTTGCTGAAGTTGTTGTTGGGGTTAATGAGAAAACTATTTAATCAACTAACTCTTTTGTAATTGCTATGAACGGGAATAATTCGCGGGTTCACTGACTTGTAGGCTAGCCTCCAAGAATATATGTGTGCTCAAGAAGACAGCAGATGCTCATGGCTGCTCACTGATAACAGTGATATGGGCCTTCGTTTTGTTACGTTGTTGTTATTGGCTCAGCGACTTGCAGGAACTGTCATAAGAGTCGAGGGCCAATTGCGAAACTAGCACTAACTTATAGTAGTTGCAATTATAGCTTGTCCCCAAAAGAAAACGCGCATTTTTAAGGTTACTAGTAATTGATATTTATTTATTCAGAGTAAACAAGCAGCGGTGAAATGAAGTACTTGATATACAATATTATTACACCACAAAAACTGAAATCACTTGAACTGTACTGACATGGAACTGGTTTTCTGTAACATAATTTCCATGCATTCTGGTAATACACAACGATTTGGCTCCACGAAACTGATTGGAATTACATGCTATTTCACAAGAAAATAGACACAAAAACATAGCTGAACACATAGTAATGTAGAATGTTATACAAATTGAGAATATCGAATTCTAATTTATAATAAGGCTGAACACAGCAATTCAGATAACTAAACAGTAACAGTTGATTTTTTCATATAATTGTTCATTTGAAAAAAAAAAACACTAAGCAAATCAAGCAAAATGAAGCACTCCGTAAACATACTGAATACAATTTTAATGCATTCTGGTTAAATAAAACGACATGGAAATACATGATAGTTAACAACAGAGCGGATATACTATATCGTCATCACGCAATTCATTTAGTAAAATTTCACCAATTAAGAATATTATATTACAATTATTATAACAAAATAAGAACAGTATATTACAATAATTACTAGTTAGTGAGAAGATTGCAAATACAGTAACTAAATAGCAACTTTAGAATTAATTTGGTGTTAAATTGACCAAGAAAAATCGTTGTTTAAAGAACAAAGTTATTTTAAGTTTGAAATATTTTCATATAGTAATTTTGTTTAATGTACTGCAGTTCGTGAATGAATATATTTTTGTTCACAGTTTACAAGTTTGGAACACTTAATTTTGATAAGTCACAAAAAAATCTTTATTATAAAAATCCTTAAAACTAAGACATAACAACCATTTGTGTGACCTCTAAAATCAAAATAATTTCAAATATGCTAACATGTAACATACTTTACGTTGATTTTCATATAAATTCCATGCATTCTTGTTATGTACGACTTTGAATTATAGGATAGTTCACAATAGAGCAGAATATTACAGTTTGGTATAGGCTATATATCAATATCACTGAACATCACACAAATGAGAATTTTGTATACATTATCATTCAAATAACTAAGCAGTAACATTATTTTTATGGTAATGTTATCATTACAATAATCAAACAATGGCATAACTAAGCCCTAAATTTTCATATTAACCATAATTTCCACGCACTCAGGTTACGTACGGAGACATAGCATAAAACTACAGGATAGTTCACAACAAAGCAGAAGATGAAAATAAAGTAAACTGTACATAAACATCACATAGTTTGTTAAAGAACAGCATATAAGATTTACCAATACAGTATGTTTATTCCAACTATTAACAAAGCTTTTTCTCGAGCTTCTGAGATATACGCCGGTTCTCTGTTTCTTAATTTCCTAGGTATTTTGCCATCTACTATTTCAGGAAGCTTACAGGCAAAATAAAATTTCGTAAACATTGTAACATTTGTTCTTCCTAGAGTGCAACATCACGCACATTCCTCTCAACAAAAAAAGTCAGCAGGAGAATGAACAACAAAGTCACGGAATGATCTTTTAGCAATGTTCAGCTGCCCCTGCACCTGGAAATAATAATCATGGTTTCTTTTCAGTTGCAAAACACCGTTCCTATTTATTTCCACGTATATGTTGCCCTTTTCACTGGCTACATCTCGCAAGTCCTTGTGCCGATTTTGGGAATGCATTTAATTTCCACTATTCCGTCATCATCAATTAGTCCATTTGGACTTGCACCGAGATGAGGTTCACTTTAGTGGACAAATAGACCACATTTGGTCACTGTTATACACCTCATATCTTCATGTATAATGTTGGTTTTTTTCTTTATTTACTCTGCCATATACTACTGCTTCAGAATATAATTCTTTTAAGTATAAAATTTTCTTCACAAGGTTGTGACACACAGTTATTTTTTCTCTTCACAAGATGACCAATTTTTGATGCTGCAAGTCTGTTCATTCGTACAGATCGCCACAGTTCATTTTGATGCTGTCCAAGTGTTTGTCTCTCTAGGTTTATTCTTTCCTCTTGCGTATTCACCTCTTCCGTTAATTTAGGAAGTAGCCCTTCACTCTTCATTTCCGTTTCTGAATCGTCTACATCTAGTGATGCATCTTTAATGCCGTAGTTCATGTCTGATTGCGACCTGTCACCTTTCTTTTCTTTCTTGGGAGGTTCCTAAATGGGATAGTTCAGTGCCCTCGTGGAGTTCTACTTCTTCCGTTTATCCAACTGCAATTAAATTTTAATATTTTTTCAGGACTACGGCTAGTCAACTTCTTCCACGGACTGAAATGCCATGCTGGACCTTTCAGGTGACTTTGAGCTGCACCAAGACATCGCCTACGATAGCTGACACGATTCGTGAAATTAATTATCTTCGCCCCAGAAAACTTGTGAACTAGTCCCGTATATATTCCTGCTTGATTACTAGTGTGATTGAATTTCAGGTATTCTGCTTTTTTCACTAGCGGATCAACGGCTTTTAATACTTCAGCCAGCAAACCACTCTTCTCCGCATCACCTGTAGAGTTTATTTCTTCTTAGCGAGTACAAAAGCTATCTCTGCAGTTGGTATGTATACCGAAAACATGAATCGGCGCATTCTTGATGTCTTGTCGTACTTGCTCTACACTTCCGGTTTTATTGCATTCCTTAGTAGTAACAATGACTCCTTTTACAAACCTTACTATTCTGGTGAAACACGATAATCGCACACCTTCACTTGTAACATGCAGCTCTGTTAGAAGACATCTGCTCTCCAAAGTCATTCTTGCATCTTTCGCTAGTCTGTGCAGTTTGTCGCTTAAACATTCAAGTTTAATTACGTATCTGTGACCAGATTTAACAAGTCTTGCATGAACAGTGGAGTCACCATCCCCAATATAGTAACGATAGAGTAAACCATACTTGTCCACACTTTGGGAAAACCCATCAAGTATAGCTTGTGCTGCCATACCTATAGATGAACCTTTGTAACTCAAGTAACATTTATGTGCAGGAGGAGATAAACTTTGCGACATAGCTTGAGCACAGATGGAACAAAATTTAGTGAAGAAGTTTCTTGGTTTCTAGTCCAGTGATAACAGCCTGCCGAGCATTACGTTCGGCGTATCTCAACACTAACATTAAATTAAATACAAAACATCAAGGGGAACATAACCAGCCATTTTGCAAAGTGGATCTTATACTTACGATTTTACTTAAAAGCTTTCTGTGATGTTTTAGACATCAACAAGGCTGAGGACATAGTTCCGTGCACTGTATTCAGGTGGTATAACTTGACCATTGTTTCTTATACTATAATCTCGCTATTCGCATAGAAAACGATTTTGCATTTTCTGGGAGATTACCAAGCAAAATTAAAAAATGTATTTGTGTAACAATTTGGTTTTGGTTAAGAAGATGAAGTCTGTGCCTAATCAGGCGGAAAATGTACATAAATTGCATTGTACCGAATTCACAAGAAAGTTAAGAATTCGAAGATGGCAAGTACTGATTCCTTTGTAAGCAAAATTTAATTGACTGTATGTTTTTGTAATGTTTTTATAAAATGTTCATAAACTTTTACTAAAAACCAATTATACTGCTTACTTTATTTGTATGCGATTAAAAATTCAAAACGGCTTTAACAACTGTGTTTACTATTTATATGCTACATGTGAAAATATATGTAGACCACCTGCAAATTACAGAAACTTTTTATTGGTAGATAGTAATTGGCTACACCTTTCCTGATTTTGCGCTGAATGTATGCCCATAGGATCGTTGTGACCATCCGGCATAGCCGATCACAGAAATTTAAGGCATGCCATTCAACACGTCCCTTTCTTATAGCAATTGTTTCTCTTCTTCCGCCACTTGTTTCATTGCAGTATTAATCTATTTTTCCCAAACCTACAGAATAAATAGTTTTGTTTAAAATGATTTTATATTTTACTTTGCTTTACTTTCAACTTCTCATCGTTGCGAAGGACACGCACAATATTAGGCTACTTTTGGGGTTTTATGCTAGCCCCTATTACAGTTTCGATTCGCTTGAAATAATCATCAAATTTGTAGCATAATAAATTATATGACAGTTTAGTGATTAAGGTGCGCCATTTCATGTAACACGGATTGCGACAGGCATAGTATTTAGCACAATGACTACACCTAAAATATAACTTTGTTGTGACGAGGCTAGAACAATATTTTCGACTACTAAATTAGTTACAAAGTAGGTTTGTAAATATACACTTTTAAAAAGGCCTGTATTGTACCGAGCACATGAAATAGTATTAGTTTATTACAAGTAGTACGAAAAGTACTTATACATCATTAGTTTCTCTCGAAATTTTAGTGTCATTAAGCCAATTTCTCGTTTATTTATCATCATTTGTGACACATATTATACATTCCGGTTGGATTGTTTGAAAATTATATTTTTATTTTACATAACCAATCCCCCTTTCTATATATATATATATATATATATATATATATATATATATATATATATATATATATATATATATATATATATATATATATATATATATATATATATATATATATATATATATATATATATATATATATATATATATATAATGTGTCAGGATGCAACGCCTGTTAAACTTCATTTTCATTAAAAGACAAATAATATAAATATAGTTCACATAAGGTGGTTTAGTAATTGATTTTTCAATTTTAACGAAGTTTTTATGTAAATACGGAAAGTGACTTTTTGTCAACCGTATAAAAAAAACCTTTTATGAGGGTTTTAGTCATCAATATTTCAAGTGTATTGCTATACGCACCTCTTCTATTTTTTTTTTGTTTGCTGTAGGATTTCCTTCCATTCATCATTGGAACGTCAAGAACTGACAACAATTCTTCCGTTTGGGAATATCCATTTCCAGCAGCCACAGTCCCCCATACTAATGCGGAATTTACATTATCTAAGGAATCGGGAGGTTCAGAAGTGACGATAAACTTGTGTCCACAGTTTTCACAGTGATAATGCCAGGAACAGGCTACACCTGCCATTGTTTTTTAATTAAGTTTGTAATCACCCATTGCACAGTATAGAAGATATTTGCCAATTTTCTTCATTTCTTTCATAACATGGGCGATATCAACAATTCTTCTGCCGTGTATTTCGAAGGTTTTATTTTCTGTACTTCCCCCTTTAACTATTGAATTGGGAAATAAGTTTGGATCTGACCCCAATCATTGTTATGCTAACACCTTCCTGAGCTATCGAGACTTAAACTTCATCACTGAAATAAATAAATAAAAACAAATATATGTAACACATAATTTGAGGTAAAGTACCCGATACTCGTCAATGTACCAAAGCTCGAAAAAAAACCTATAAAAAAATTTGTCATTCAATAAATCGATTGCGTCTATAGCGCACAATTATGTACGGAATGTGAGCTTCAACTTGCAGCCGTGGGCGGCTGTATATTTGTTTACAAGCTGGAAATTGTTTTGTCTTGTCCTGCGCAACTGTCGCCGAAATCGGCAATTCGTACTGGTTTCAGGTAAGCAACTTCGTTCATGGCATAAGGTTTATGCTGTGCATTATCGATTTATTATGGATTCCGGTTGTTCCGATAGCTCAAGAATATGTCGCTTAGCAACCTGAACTACAGTTTGTTACAAAATATTGTCATTTAAGTTTAACCCTGGATGAGTAAGGCGGGATGCAGCCGCACCCCACTATATTTTTCTTCTTCTGTGCTTATACGAATCTGGGGTAACAGACAATTTTAGCGGACCCTAAGACTCGTATATTGACCAAGAATACCAAGCATGCTAAAATATTTTTTTTTTTTCAATCGTAAGGAATAGTGAAATGTAATATATTTTACGTAATTTTAATAAATGTTAAAATAGCAATTTTTGAAAGATTAAAAGGCGTTTCTGTTAACAGTATTATTGCTTGTGACATACATTATTGCACCGCAATGTCCGTCTTCGGGAGTTATTTACATGAATGTCGTAATAAAGTCTATTGAAATAGTAATATTTTTTAATTTGATGACACATTTAGAATAAAAGGATACTTTAAATTGTGTATACGACCTTTTATCTTGTTACAAATTAAGCAAAACATCTCGCGGAATGTAAACTCAAGCGCCCGAACCGCCCATATTGGAAATTATTTACTAGAACATCACAATGAATTTCATTGGAATAGTAATATTTTTTAAATAGAAAGGCGCATTATGAATAAATGCTGGAAGGTCATGTATGATTTTTCTTTTTCCCAAAGTAAATCATAAACGAGAAAAATTACGGTATCGCTTAAAATCTTATTGCTGCGATAGGCCTACCGCAACATATGTTTACTGAAATCGTAATAAGTAAATAAAAAACAACAATCGGGAGTTTACTGTATTCTAAAATCACAATATCATATTTTCCTAGGTATACAGTATAATAATATACGGAATAATTTTAAATAAATAAACCTCGAGACTAGAGAATAGGTTTTCGAGCCCAGGAACACACGACCAGGGCTTTAAAAAGCACTGTTCAGTGAACGTCCGGCTACTTCTCAGTTCAGATGAAAGTTTACACTACCCGCCTGCACGCCGCTCACCTCACCGAGGGCTGCTTATCGCACCAAGGGCAGCTGCTCGCCGCGCGACAAGTAGGTATGACAACACTGCACGCTCTTACTCATGTTTCCTAGGTCAACGGCACATCCTGCTGTCGAGCACGTCGTTTCAGCGGCCGTCTTCCGTGCAACACTGGCATGCTATTTACAATTTGCTAATTTGTGAGTAAACTATTAATGATAGATAGGTGCCCTCGCGGACTTTTTTATTCTACTCAGCAAAAGAAACCGTGTTACATGCGCAGTAGTCATGAAGTCAGCACAGCCTGTTTTTTAAAGGCTTTTCCAGCTTTTCCAAGAATTTAAACCTACCAAAAAAATACTTTATAAATGAGGTTTTAATTGTCTGGACATTTAGCACTATTTCTGTTATTCCACAGAAGAAAATGCTGTTTTAATGACCGTTCTAAATTTTAAACACCCGAAGTTGTGCGAATCTGATTTTTAACATTGAAGGCCCTATGACCCCCTCCGTGAAGGAACAGCCTTAAGCGGCCGCCTACCCGACGCTTAAAATGCGTTGCAGTGTGTTCGTAAACAGGTTTTTTTCTACGAAAATATTCCACGTGCGCCCATTGTACCAACGTACGAAAAGAAAACGAACTTCAGACAAGGTCGGAACCTCATTAAAAACACTGTTTCTAAGCCCTCCAACATGGCTAAAAACGGCCTTTTCAGACTGCCGTACTTCAAAATATACTAACTGTGTGTATATGAAACTCAGGTTGCGACCTGCACTGAACTTAGCTGCAGATTTACCACCAATAAAATAATATGGTCACCGCTTAATGTCCCATAGTAAAAACCGTTCGACGGGAACCTTGCACGCTAGTTCAGCGCTTAGTTCGTTGAGGCGACTGGGCATTTGATGAGCGCTTCAAGGTCGACCTTACTGTTCCGTCGCTTTTGAGCCTCTCACGCGCGGGTAGACGGCGCCCTTAATGTCTTCGAGGGACGCGCCGCTAGAGCGGAACTGCGCGCAGAGATTAAGGTCGGGCCTGTTCGACCAGACAGGTTTTTACAGTTGCAGCTTCCGCCCACACACTTCCTGCCCTCTTGCTTCTTAGGAGCGGTTGCGAAAATCGCGTCCAACAGTGACCAGTCTGTGTGGTTGCCGAAATAGTGGAAATAACAAAATGACGAAGTTTCACAAGGGGGGGGGGGGGTAGGAAGGCAGGCGTTGAGAAGAGGAATATATTGCTACAGAAATAACAATGCGGGGAAAGGGGGATTGATTATACGTGGGTGTTTTATTTTTTTTTATTCATGAAAATACTTTCTCACAGTTTTCAGCGTTTTAACAGAACAACCTAAAAGATTCAGTAGCAATAATGTGGGGCTCACCGAGATGAACAAATAGGTCAGTGATGGTATATAAGTAGGTTTGACAGGTTCTGAGCCACCTAACATAATTCTACGTTCAGTTCAATTTCAGGGCAGTGGACTTACACAATGCGCCCTTGTTTCTCTTTTTTTTACCACAATTATTTTTTTAAAACTTAAACGATAGGAGATATCACAAATCTGTTTGGTAGTTTCGTTTAAGATGCTTTTTTGCTGTAATAGATAATTTTTTCATGAAACTGCATACGGTTTCTCCTACAAAATGAATTGACAGTAATTTCGTTTGATTACGTAATTAGCTAAAGGCATAGTGTTTACTGGCGGAGGGAGTGTCACAAGTCATACCAGGGTTACTGTTTTTTTTATTATTTTAGTTAAGAACACTCATTTAAAATATGTAGTTTTCTAGTAAAATTCATTACTACGTTATATACTCATTGATAAATAACATCTTAAATACAGTGACACAATATTAAAAATATTATCTTATTTATATATATGTTCGCTTGTTCAGTGTTATCGGATAATGCTTATATAAAATTGGGGACAGAATTCGAAGGCATTTTTAGAATTACAATGTAATAACAATTTGTAAATAACACGAGGGTGAGACGCCATCTTAAACGTTTAAGAAAATATGAACTGAGTATAGAACAACTGCAGAATAGTCAGCTGGATGAAACACGTTTTTCTCACTGTAATGTGAACACGTGTACATATAAACATACGTACTGTATGTGTTATACACATAGCATAGTTTTGTCAGAAACGTTTGTTTCAGGCATTGTAATACACTTATATGTTACTATACAGATTGACACCATTAGGTGGATCCCGGTAAAATTCGTCACGTTGAGAAAGGAAAACTTAGATATTATCTGTATTTTCATCAGACTGTAGTACCTAACTCGCATTTATTGCATGCTGAATTGTACATATACCGTTAAATGAGGATATTTTAACAACGGAAATAAAATGTTATTTGATTAGTTATGGACATTTCTACCCTCTACATTACTTTATTTCTCTCTGCCAGGGTGCTTCGAGAACAAACGTACAGCAAGCAATGAAATCCGATATTTTTATTACATTTTAGCTTAATTAACCAGCAAATTTGTCCAGGGATATTCGCAACGCATCCAGATTACCAAATCAATGCTGTCATAACTCAATTATTCTGTACATTCTACGAATCTACGAGATAGATCCGATTTGAAACCGCAACGATAAAAACGATCACGCTGATTGAAAAAACTCTCGTTTTTTTCGAAGAATGTTTTTGGGATCTAGCAGTATTTTATTCAGTTGCTTTTATTTTTACTGCGGTATTAATTAGTTTGACGACTAGCCAGAAGCATGAATCTGTTCGAATGAAAGAGGCTACTTCATGTTAAACCCGGGGATATATACAGGCTGTGCGGGAATGACTGGTCGTAATTACATGGGCGGTAGACAACGTGAAAAGGAACATTATTTGCTGGAGAACATTTGTCAAAGAAGCATGGACGAACGCAAGTGCGCAAATTTGTATGTCCAGTGGCTGAGAGGGTCCGTCATTGCACTGCAGTCAAGTATAGGGTGATGACGAAGGGAGGAGGGAGGGCCACACACATGTTCCTACAGACAGAAACAACTTATAGGTAGAGATGATGGTTTATCGCTGAAAAACTTGACTGTTTTCTGTATTTCAACACCGTTAAACTAATTAATTATTACTGGCTTTCTCATGTACGTGGAGCTGTTACCCTATTTGACTAAGCCAATAAGAATCCCGCTATTGTAATATTTGATGACTGTTGTTGGTCTGCAGACAGCTACGCTGTGTCAGGCGGACATCACCCAATCATATATGCTGCAAGAAACTACAGCGTTTTAAAGGGCGTGTTGGCTCAAAACATTTTCGCGATATACCATCATATCTACCTATAGGTAGGGGCCGAAAAATTTCGCGAATTCAGTCACCTGCGTTTTAGAATAAACTATCCTATGCATACTCAAGCCCCGACCATTTGTCTACTAGCTGCTACTTAGTGGAACAGCGGACAATTAACGAATAGACGGGGCTTGAATATGCATAGGGAAATGGATTCTAGCCTGTAGGTCATTGAATTCGCGAACATTTCCGGCCCCTCCCTATAGGCCGCTATTGATGTTTGCTTGTAGTTCGTGGCTGGGTTTTATTTTGCATGATTAGTGTAAGGTTGACGGCTGACAATTGAATGTGCGCGGTGTTGCGATAACGGATTTTGCTAACATTAGCATCATGCCACAATGGACATTCGCAGATAAGACTGATGTGAACTTGGTGTATGGAGAGGCAAGAGGAAATGCAGCAGAAGCAGTCCGCATTTATCAAGAGCGCTATCCTAACAGAACCGTACCAGACAGGACGTTCATAGGTATTGTCCAGAGGCTGCGTGAGACTTGGAGCCTGATTCCACGAATGGTTGACGTTGGTGCCAGGCGAGCTGTGAGAACGCCACGTTCCGAGGAACATGCCCTGAAGCATGTGGCCCCCGTCAAACAGCACTCGGACTATAGCGCACAACATGGGTGTTAATTAAAACACCCTGTAGCAGGTTTTCCACGAACAGCTGTTGCGTCCTTACCATCGTCAACCAGTGCAGGAGTTGGTGCCAGCAGAATTTCCAAAACGAGTTGCGTTTTGTCAGTGGTTTATCGCACAACAAACTGAAAACCCTCACTTCAGCGAAACAGTGTTGTTGTGCGACGAGGCAATGTTTACGTGTGACGGTATGTTTAACATCAGAAACAGCCACGTGTGAAGTGACGAGTATCCGCACGCAACGCATATCGCTGCACACCGGCGGCTGTTTCAAGTAAATGTATGGGCAGGGATTGTTCGCGACAGTTTGATTGGACCACACGTCCTGCCTCAGCGACTCAACGGTAATGCGTACCTCAAATTTCTGCAACACATCCTCCGTGATTTGCTGGATGATGTGCCACTGGTTCAACATCTGGTTTCTGCATGACGGTGCCCGAGTCCACGTGCTGGGCGATCGCCTGATCCCCTCGTTCGTCGGACCTGAACCATCTCGATTATTTTCTGTGGAGCCACATTAAGAGCCAAGTATACGTGACGCCGATTGAGACAGAGTTGGACTTAACAACAACAACAACAACAACAACAACAACAACAACAACAACAACAACGTATTACGGCGGCTTGCGAACAACTGCGTGAGGCACCACAAGTGTTTCAAAGAGCACGAGACTACATACTTCGGCGCTGCAACGTTGAGGTAGGAGGGCGGAATTTCGAACAAATTTTGTAAAGATGTGCCTTGTTTGACGCACTTTCTCTGCGCATGCGCCGAAAAACCTGCCACCCGCATTCGTCCTGTTAATTTTTTTTTTAATATGGCTGCTATTGTTCACTAGACTGGCTTATGCATCAATAACAGTATTGTCTTAATTGCGGGGTAGGGTGGAGGAGGGGGAAGTTCAAGCAAAATTTTAATTATTTTAATATTTTTTATATTTGTACGAGGAATGGTTTGTTTTGTAGACTCGCTTTGTTACCTTATTTTTTACTGTAATTAAAATTTTCTATGTTTCGTAGTTTGTGCATAGTTGCATGTCAGAGCCCACATGTGCGTAAAACGTTTTTATACAAGACACGGAAACCAACGGGATTACAGAAATTAAACAACTCACATTGAAGAACAGTATAACAGACTTCGCCAGGATATGTATTAAAATTCGAATTAAATGTTTTTGTATTTTTTTTTTTTTTTTTACTTCTGAACTTGAAATTTAAAAAATGCAAACATTCTGCATGTTTCTTAAATGCAAAAAATTTTAATGCGGATTTTTCGTACATTTATTGACGTAGCCTGTAACACTGTTATTTAATGTGAATTATGTCATTTATGTAAACCAGTTGGTTTTGGCTTCTTGTGTAAACCCGTTTTATGCCAATTCGGCTTTGGCCTGCTATTGTACCAAAAAAATGAGTGGTAGAAAATTTTCATTTCTTTAAAAATTAATTACTATATGTCTATAAAATAAACCACTTATCGTAAAAAAAGTGTGAATTATTAAAATAATTAAAATTTTTGCAGCGAGTTCACGGCCGTGCCCTTAATGTGCGGGGCGGCGTATAGTGTGTTTGTCGTTGGCTTCTGCCTAAGGGACTTTAAGCAGTGACCCTGCTATTTTATCTACGGAAAGTGCACCGCATGATTCACTATTTTTGTTTTACGATTCCAATTCGTATTTTTTACGAGACAGCAGTCTGGATAAGCAGTTTTTTTTGGCATTTTTGAGGTGCCCCGTAACCATGTTTCAAAACATGATATCTAGAGAACAAAATACAGAAGCGTAGTTTTAAATGTGTTTTCTTTTCGTGGATAGAGATATCGAACGCACGTTGAGTAGTATTTATTAAAAAAAAACATTCTTCTAACACGCTGCAGCAGTGTTCATGCGCCAACTATTTAGGGCTCTTAAAATTTATATTACCAGGGTCGTAAAAAAATTAGATTTTCTTTTTGTCACGAGTTAGATTTTAAAAGAACTGTAAATTCGTGTTGCTTTCGCAACTGTACCGAACTTATCCGACTTTCCCTGGAGTGCGCTGAGCTAGTTATAAAGACACAACTTAATGCAGTTCCGATAATGAGGCGTCTACAAAATGTTGGAGATTGTAGTAGGGAACAAGGTGTTTATGTTTTGCACAGGAATTTATGCGCAGATACATACAGTTTCCCTGCAACAAACAAACACTGGCAGCAGTGGTGGCTCGTGGGTTGTTGCCAAGAGCTGTAGAGGGTTGTGCGCTGGTTGACTCTGCGGCCACTGACACGCTGATGTGCAGGTGCCCCTTACTACTGAGTGGTCACAACAGATCTAGTAGCCGGCAAGTATTTCATGGTCGTTGGTCTACGGCGCATTTATCAAGCGTGTACGGTTCCAACTATCTGCAGCCCCACTTGGCAACAACCCACGAGCCGCCACTGTATGGCAGTACGGTTCATAGTGTGGATCACAAAACATTCTGGTGTGTTCTGTATGGGTAGTGGTTAGTTATGGCCGCTACCGAAGAGTACAAGCAATTAGTAGACTGAATTTTAGCGAACAATTTTTGCAACAACTTGTTTTAATACCTTACATGTACATCTGCATCTTTGCTTCGTGGTCAGTGATTGGTTGTTTGAACTGTCAGCGTCTTCGGGTTTTATCTGCAAGTCACATATGTATGTTCTCGCAATAACCTCGTCCAATTGCCACAATAATATGAGCCAATCACCACCAAGCAGAGCTGCATATATGCATTGGAGCAAGATGGCGCAAAACTATTTTAAAGATCCAGGATTCTTAGCCATTTGTCCAGAGGATTTGGCTCCACGCGCCCACTACTGCAGACGGTTCTTGCACAGTTTTTTTGACGAGTTCGACTTCCATGGCGCATAATCTTCACTGATGAATGTTATGAATGAATATTATCAATTCCTGCAACATCTATGTTTGGGCTGATGAATACCCTCGAGCCAGGAGGGGCCCTCGTGATTTTCAGCAGCAATACGGTATCAACACGTTGCGACACTTTCGTTGATGGTATTCTCGTGACCCGCGTTTGGTTATAATAAGAGGTGTCGCTGCTCTGTCTCATACGTGATTAATGCTGGATGATTGGGTTCGTATTAAGTAATGTTGTAGTATGCCCGGCTAGCTTTAATTGAAATAAAATAACAAAGAAGTTTCTTTTTAAATCGGCCTAAAGGACTCACGCACT
>PNEQ01001053.1:60727-84820 GCA_003012365.1 Medauroidea extradentata | reverse complement strand
AGTCAACTCCCGATTTACCGATTTAACGACCCTTCACGGTTCCCGGGAATAGGGTCGTTATTTTGGAGGGGTCGTTATTAGAATTTAGACAAATTTTCGGCGATCCCCGACCTCTAAAATGTCGACATATACAATTTTTTATCATTGAATCGGCGTTCACTCGTCTTTGGCGCAAAAATTACGTGTTTTTTTTAAATGATACACATTTATTATGAAAAGTATGCCATTGAAGTGGATCTACGTCCTTTGTTTACTCAATATAAATCGTAAACATTGCCGATAACATATTCTTGCGCCAGCAACGTTCATTTTTAGATGTCATTTTCAAGAATGCCGCAGTAAAGTTGATTGAAATAGTAATATTTTATAGTAGAGTGAAGTATTTTGAATAAATAGATACACTGGGAGTGGACGTATGACCTTTCTTTGGCTCAAAATTAAGCAAAAACGTCGCCGGCAATATAGGCTGTTGCGGCTGCAACGACTTTTTTAAAAGTTATTTGCGCGAATACCGCAACAAAGTTTATTAAAATGGTAGTATTTTTCAGTAGTGTTAAGTATTTTGAATAAATAGATATACTGGAAGCGGGTATATGATCTTCCTTTGGGTCGAAATTAAGCAAAAACGTCGGAGGCCATATAGATTCTTGCGCCTGAAACTACAGTTTTTGGAAGTTATTTGCAAGAAAGCCACGATAAGTTTGTTTAAATAGTAATATTTTTCAAATAGAACAACTTATTTTTAATAAATGATACTCTGGAAGTGCATATACAACTTTTTGTAGCTCAGTATCAAGCAGGAATTCATGATAATGAAACCCAAATATTGTCGGCAACATAAATTAAATGCCATCATCGTCGGCATTTCTAAACTATTTACAAGGTATTATCACAATGTTGTTGATTGAAATAGTAAAATGATTTCAATACGCACAAATTTTGCAGGCAACGGTAATTCTAGTTGCCACAACATATGTTTTTGATAAAGCTGGGGGACCTTCTTGTCTTGGCAGCAAGCGATCACACACACATGTACGATAATTTGTGGGCACAAGGACCTATCTAGAAAGTGGTTAGTTATAAACAACATACATGACTTGGCTTCTGCGTCACTTGTGCCACTTTTGACCACTACCTAGTCACAGCTCCTGACCCTCGCTCACTCAGCAGATGGGATGTGATGATAGCACTACTCCCTTTGTTTTGCAGTTCTTTCACTTCTCTATCTCTGCCGGGCGTGTGAAAATTATCTGCTTGTATAATGATTCTACTCTCTGCACGAGTTATTTACACACTTCACCAATGTGCATGGAGAGGGATTTGATACTCAGTTTCAATTTGTTCACCAGTAGTAAACAATTATTACAAGCATCAAGATGTTGATCATTGTTAATAAACTTGGATAACACATTCACAAAATATCTTAAGCCTACACAATGCTGTTTAACATTTTCTTTTCACCTATGTATCCAAGTGTATCCACAGCTGTTATTTACGGTCGAGCGATTACGTGTGCATGGACGCGAGCGCACGTATGGACTAGTGACTCACACCAGGTGCGTTGTTGTCAAGTGCCGTACTTACCTATGCCACACATATCTGAGACATGCGCCAGATATTTGGTAGTGTCAATTATGAACTGTCCTGCTTTCACTTGTTAAAAAAAATAATGCTTTACAAACATTATTGTGTATACGTAATTAAATAACATGATGGTATTTGCATTTAATAGCATTTAGTTAACAAAACTGAAAACGTAATAAAGCTTAAATAAAAAAAACGTATAATCGTAATATCACAGGACAAAGACAGACTACCATATTCAAGGGCACGAGAAATCAGTGGTAAAAAAGTTACGTCGCGCACATGATGAAAAAGGGGAGAGCGAACGGCCTTATTGGAGTGGTTCGCTGGTGGAGGGAAAGAAGCGGGTAGGTTGCCAACTGGCCGGGGGATGGGTAAGGGGCATTCGGGCCAGCTGGTTGGCCATCGCGTCGCAAGGGAGGAAGGGACAGCAACGTATATTTTTAGAACACACACATCGTGTGCGGCAGTACAGTTTTCGAGAAATAACTGCAACCATTTGCGGCCACAATAAACGCAACGCCTTTTTCTGCTATTTTCTTTGAACTAAAAATTTTTTTTTGAGCTAATTTTTTTCTATTTTCCACGGTTCCTGGAAAAAGGGTCGTTACTTCGAGAGGGTCGTTATTCCCTGGGTCGTATAATCGAAGTTGACTGTACTGACTTAAAATAAACACATTTATCATTTAAATTATATTTTAGTATAATGAAGATGTGTCTTCCAAATAAAATTGTACACCATAATTCTAAGATTACACTCCAAAAACATAAAAAACTACGAACACCGCAAAGTTTTGAGTCTCGAATAATGCTCATACTTGATCATGTGGAACATAAATATTAAGTAAAAATTACTAAATATATGGTAAAAAAAATTGGTCACTATTTAAGTCAGAAAATATATCCTATAAAAACTAAAAACAAATCACGTCGCAGGAAAGAAAGATTGTATACTGCGCGACGCAACTCTTCAAGCCGCAACTCCTAGCGCCGCTAGCCTACAAATTGATACAGCATAAGTAAATACGTGTACAACCTTTCTTATTCGTTGTAAAATAGAAATAAATTGAAGAAATATAAACACAACTTTTCATCGGCACAAGATTAAGCCTGAATAGGCTCATAGTCAATTTAATATATTATGAGCGGTAATAAAATAAAAACCTGATCAGCCCACATGCAACATACAGGACTGTATTTGCATCATAGGCCGTTTTTACGCTGCAGCAACCTGCACAGCCACATGCCTCATGTGCCAAGTGATCAATAACAGCAGAAGTTGTCACGGTCAAGTACTGTTTGGAGCTAAGGATAAGGCAACGCTCAGGAATGTGGCTGGTGGTGGCGACAAGCGGAGAGCTGTATGATGTGGCCCTAGCCACCACCCCGCTGCTCTGCCTTGCCTTCTCAACTCCCTACAGGTATTGTCCAAGCTTATTTCTAATGCAGACAACCTGATGTGAAGCTAGAGAAAAATGAAATCATCTTTAATGGACTGAGTGTCATGCTGGTCCTGTTTTTTTTTAGCCCTGCTGTAATGACATAAAAAATGTCTTCACCTCCCCAACCCCCTGGGTACATGCCCGACGGAAACAAAGAGATGGCAGTGAGAGAGTTGGAGAGGAAAGACAAACAAACCCGGCTCTGCTTTTTGGCCAGACAGGATGCGCTAGTTGCACATGACTATCCAGATAGTGGGTGGGGGCGGTGTGGCTGCAGCTGCGACGAGTGACGACGAACTTACACTAGACAAGGCACGGAAGTTGATGCGCACGCACACAAGCACAAACTGGCTTGTGGGCTGGGGGTAGGGGGAGTATTGGCTGACTGGCCAGGACAGTCAGAAGGGGTGTTACCTACTTTTAGACGTATGTTTCATACAGCACAGCACGCGCGTGGTGGAATGTGAGAGAGGAGTGTAGGGAGGAGGGAGCGTTGAGAAGTGAAGAGGAGGAGGAGATAAGGCAGCCTTAGTCATCACGATTCACGTCTCACAAATGGCGGTGTTGCACGGGCGGCCTAACTCACACGACGCGCGCTTTAACTATATTCCAGCTAAAGTTTCTCACATTTTTTCAGTACGTATTTTATTTTTTGTTTCACAGCTGTATATCACCAATGTATGATAACTGCAGTATGTTATTGTTTAATGTACGCAAAATTATTTTTAAATAACGTTTTACTGCAATCTATTGCACTAACTTTGTTAAGCTTGGACCAAATTTTAAAATATTTACAGTATTTTTATTTTTCCAGGGTGCCTGGAAATTATGTCCTTAGATTGGGGGTTTACTGTACATAAAAAATTATCAGTTGAAATCAACTTGTAAAAATGTATATTATAAAGTGCGCTGAAGCCCACCCCATGCCTGATGTCAGTGGTATCAAGGTGACTGAGAGGGTTGTTTCAACTATCATATTAAACTGTGTTATGATTGGATATGATGTGGTGCATAGCTGCCAACCTCAAGGATTCAGAAATAGTACAGTTTTCAAAATGAGTAAAATTGTGTGTAAACGAGTCGCGGCATTTCATGTGCTGTGTATATGTAAATGCCATTGAACTAAAACACTCTGACTATTTTTAAATAAAATACTACACTGTTAACATGTCAAAATGTTGTATGCAAAATTATTTAGAACATGCTGAATAATTAATAAAATTAGCTAAAATTTTGACAACTATTCATATGCTGTGTTCATGGCTAAAATTACATAGCCTCTCTAGGGCAATTATAAAGAAAACTAATAAGGAAATTACTGAACGTATTTTACAGTAAGCTTACTTTGTTGTACCATCATAAATACTGCTCATAATTTTAATATTCAAACAAATCTAAACAAACCTAGTGTGGTGGTACTGGCCTGCTCCCCCTCACACTTACCTCACTGCTCAGGTCCTCGATGAAGTGTTCCTTACATCAACCACGCCGTCGATAGTTCATGTCTCTCTACTCTCAGTTATGGGGTGGGTTCGACAGTGAAAATGAGAAGAGATCGTCTCAGTGGTGAAACTGCGAACTTTTATTGACCAAGGCTGATAGCTTACAGCGGTGATACTTAACACGTGGCAGTCAGTTCCAGCATTAAAACATTTATATTACGAAAGAGAGTTTCCTTCACAGCCATTTTTTACCCACATTACAGCCCGCACACTTTCTTCACAATTATCCGGTGCTATTACAGCACTACCCTTTACCTTATGGGTACAGATAGTTGAAAATATGCTGGATTAAATAGTAGTCTAATATACGGCTCTAACTCGGCCCACGTGGTGAGCTACCACCCACGCTAGCAGCATGGCTAGCCAATCGCAAGCTCATCTCCGCCACATCCTTACACCTTGATGGTCACCGAGAGACTGGGATGAGCAATGGCTGCCGTCGCGCTCACAAGCTAGCGCGAGAGCGCCACTGTTCATAGTATTTCCGGAAACTCTCTTTAGTCCAGAATATACTTATTTAAATGAAAAAAAAAAAAAAACGAAAACTTTACAAAATGCTAGCGGCAGGGCTAACATGAACAATACTGTGTACAAAAATTTTATCTCATATCTGAAACGGCTGGAAATAATAAAACAAATATCGCACTCGGCTGAGTGACGTAGTTTCCTGCCCTGGAACAATCTGGGTTAGCCAGCTACTCGACTAGACAGAAAGAAAGAAAGGAAGCCCTACTGACTGCATTGGCTCAACAAACATTAAAATCCTGCATAACTTCTTTACATGTAAGTTTAAGAAAAAAGTTACAAAAGACAAAAAATGCAGCAAATTCAATCTGCTGCAAGTTGACACCCAACATGGCCCACCTGAAACAAATTTACAAAGACAATGATTATCACTATTGCCCTATAGACTGGAATGACTGCCATGAACATGATACATACAAAACATTAAAATGTTACAATAGCTGGAGCTCTGATTTGTGCTCAAAAGACATTTAAGATATGCTGATTCTTCAGAATGGGATCCCTTACAGACATTAAGGGGAAAGTCCATTCACTGGTTGTACTTGAATTTTGACTTGATCTTTAAATAAAGAAACATTCACTTTAACTCACAGGCAACAGATCGACACCCTGTTGGCAAGCCGGGCAACAGTACTACCTAACCTTCTGTGGGCTTTTAATCTCACCATTTTTAACTTGCACATATTTTAACACTATATTTATGACTCAATAACTACCTTAAAAATCTCAGAGGCTCTTTTATGCATTTTGGCATGTAATCTGCTGTATTAATCTTCAATGGTGACTTAAAGTTTAAATAAGTACATATTATGTAAAAAAATAATTATAAGTAACTCAGCATTAGGGACTGGTGAGGCCAGCTACTTCTTACTAGTATATGTAGGTAGTTTTAGTTTCTGCAAGTTTACAAACTTTAGCGATTTTAATACACCAATAGATAGGCCCCTACTTTACGATTTCTGGTAACACAGCTATTAAATTCTCTTTCACAGTTCCTTAAATGCACAAACAATTCTTACAGAGTGCTAATTAGGCATTTTAATCACAATTGGCACATCCAACCACAACTCTTCGACACTGCAAGTACTGTGAATTAGAGAAATAAATCGTACATCTTTGAACGTGCAGATGAAAGCGTATTTAATCTCTTATATTAATATCACATCCTTTAAATTTTACAACAGTTTTTAACATCCGCACGGTTTGGAAACTATATAAAAATATAATTGTAAAAACTGCAAAGTTGTATTTCCCAGATATGAAAGATGCAATATTCCTACGTTTTACGACTATTAAATATGTGATATCGATACAAGTACCGGCACTAAAATACGCAGCCACAATAACCAAATGATACATTTAAGTTTGGCAAAAACCATGTTTACAAACACTATGAAACTACGACGTGTACTTCAATATTTGCTGGAAAAATATGAATTAATCGATAGCTTCTTTCAGTTCATAAGATTTGATGCGTGTTCTTGAGCAATTACTACACGGAAACAGTAAACTGAAAGCCACTTCAAATTAAAACCTTCTCGTGACTTTTGTTTGCACGAGTCATGACTGCCATTTAGCCAGGCAGGAAAACAACTACAATCAATCGGGTGAGTTTGGCAAAGTTTGGGTTACGTTCGTACGATGCGTGAATAATATGGTACTTTGTAGTGAATAATATAGTACAATGGCTATAAATTAAGCACGCTAGTTCCCGAAACTACAGTATTACAGTTTTCTTTATTAAATACAACACTGTAAGACAGATGTACATACCAAATGTTCTGTACCGAAATTATGGGATTTCAGTACCAAATTTCTTAACTTGAATTAACCAAACTGGGAAAAAAATTGGAAAGCTTGAAAATCGTACAATAATTCACATGAATCATACAATAGGGCACAAAATCATACATTGTATGGGAAAATTGTAAGAGTTGGCAGCTATGTGTGGTGTGACCTGTGAAGGGCAGTTTTCTGAGAAATGGTTCGGGGAGTGTGGGCTCCTTAGGAACTATATTCTTGCACTCTGATCCACTTATTTGTTTAAAGAAAATGTGTTATCATTAGTAATGGTTAGCACCTAAATAGTTTCCTAAGTAAATATAATACAGTTTATACAAGTGCCTGCAACTCCAGTGGTTAGCACTAGATTTGGAACTACCAATTTGTGCTGGGCCCGCACTTCCTTTCACGCATTTTGTCAAGATTCTACCAAACTGTATCGTTTACGAGACTTAGCTGATCATCAACTACGTTATTGTGCAAGTCTGTGGCATTGTACCGACTACGTCTGTACGCAACGTAATTTGACGACGTTTGTAACAGTTCAGACATTGCAATTTGCAAGTTATCAGGAACTAACATAGTTAATACTCAGCAGTTATATTTCAAACACACAGGTACAGACAGTACAGCTAGCTTCGCGCTACACTAGCGCACGTCAGTGACCGTCCCAGAAACTCAATAAATATTGCTGAGAGTTGTATTAAGTAATTTTCCTGTAAATTTGAGAATTTATGAAATATATGTAATTAATATTGTACTAAGCAAGATGTGTAAAGTTTGTATTGTGTTTGCATTATGTAATTTCAGGTTTAATAATATTTATTTTATTGTACTTTAACTTGTCATAGTTGCTCCGCCATGTTGGGCGGACTATTTCAGGTGGTTAAAGAGAGAGAAATAGAGTGGGAGAGAAAGAAAGAGAGAGAAATAGAGAGAGAGAAAGAAAGAGAGACACATGTAAATTCTATAGTTTAGTTTGTTTCCTTGTTAATCTTTGTAGGCGTGTAATTTGATGCTTAGATTTGAGACAGAGAATGTAAACCATGGCAGATAAGTAACAGTAAACAAATGGATGGATTTAGTGATATATTGATGAGCTAGTTCCCATTGTCTTAGTTCAGAGCTATTGCTTGTATATGGCAGGGCCCTCACCACACTAGTGCTGTAGCACGAGTCAAAGTCCTTGTCATGATGGGCTGCCTGGGCAGCAACTGGTTTATCCTGTGGGTTGGTGTCTTAACCTAATCCAGGCAACTACCAGGTCTCAATATAAGATAACATCCCCAGTCATTCAGCTTCCCACAACCACTGTACCCATATCCTCTCCTACTTGACGCCTCATATCAGTTCAACCATTGGCCACTAGGTGTATCAGCATTGGTGCTTTGGCAACCACCCCGCAGTCAGCCATGTCTCTTCGCCTGAGGAAGCTGCTCTAAGCAGCAAAACATCGCGATACGCACTTCCGCGATTATGTGTCGTCCTATTTGTGTGTGTATCTGTCAAGTACTAAAACGTGAGTACTTGTGCTTCTGTCTTTTGTACATACGTACTTTGTAAACAAACATTACATGATGCAGGCCCGTAGAATGGCTTTTGAATAAGCCCATGACCACAACCAGTAGTATGTACGAGATACTGATGTGAATAAGTTTTGTATATACAGTACATATTTGTATGTATTGCCCACATAGTTGAAATATTTATTCTGTACATGAATACAGTAATAATTGCATGTCTGCAGCAAACCTCATTGTTGTGTATCCATCTGGTAAGGTTTTCAAAAACTGTCAATAGGTATGTCTCCATTGCCACATTCCAGAAAGATGAAAAATTTGACATAGCTTACAATAAATTGCTTGAGTAGCATACACATTTTGGAATATAGTTTACTGATGAGTTTTATTTCTTATTGTAAAATTTCGTTTAACTTCAGAAATTTTGAAAGTAAAGCTTGAAGAAACAAGAAGTGTAGTTTACCTACATTTGAGTGAAGAATAAAGTCTGATAATAGGTTGAACATTCCTTTATGGACAAGCACTGGGAACAATGACACAGAATTGCCCGAAAACACCTGTTCGGCAGAAATCAAATCTAAAGTATGAAATGACTACACACAAAGTTTAGAGCCAAGGGCAACTAATGTTTCAGATTCACCACAAAGTGCTCTTCAACATAAGTGCTGCTAAGGAAAAAGTGAGTTAGTTCCTGGCTAGAATGACTATACTAGACCCCCGATTTTACGAACCCTGGATTTAACGAAGGTAGCGATTCTACGAATACAATCTCAGGAACCCTCAAATAATAACAAAATTCTATGACAAAAAAAAATTGTAAGGAATTACATTGACAATGACTAAAACATACATTATCTAATTCACTGCATTAAAATATGAATTGTAAAGTTGCAGTTATTAGTTGGTAAGTCACAATATTAAAAATAAAACAAAAATAGTGAAAATTAGTTAAAAAATGTGGTAGTGACAGTTTGAAAACCGCGCCGCGGCGCCGCCGCTGCCTGTGCCAAGCCGGCCGGCCTGTCTCCATCAACTACGACGTATTAAGATCTATATTGAGGTCGTACTATAGCTGCAAATTTCCAGCGCATGCGTATATGCTCATTTAACTATAGTACAGCCTCCTTCTAGGCTGTTTCACGACGTCTCGTCTCTTGCCGAATGCGTTTTTCCTTTTTTACATGAACCTTATTGTTGGGGATATTTGTAGATTACAAACATTTTTTTTTTTTGTATTTTCTTTGTTGGCAGGTAAATTTCATTGTGTTGAGTTGGTAGACGAGTAGTAGTCAAAATGGCATTGTTATAATAAAATACAATTTTTCGTGATGAGTTTCAATCCGGGAGTTGGTGTTTTATTTGGGCTATCCTTCACTTCAGAAGAGTAAAGCATTTTGGTCCTCAAGGCCCGATTGGGATGTGTGCGACCAGATTCGTGTTTTAAACTGTGAAACTAAAACAAAGTGATACATTACTGCGTACGTGTTTTCAATGGTCGCCACGGCACAGCAAACAACTGATTTACAATTAATTGTATTTGATTACGTTGTTGCCAAATTAGAAGAAGCTAACCAGTTGTTAAATGAAGCTGAGAAAAATACGGATAAACTTGAAGAGTTTGTAATAGTACTGGATGAGGTATCGTTAAAACGAGACAAATTTTTAGTGAATTACTTTGCTTTGATCGCTGTTCCGCCAAAACCATAGTCCAGATCTTTACAAGGTATCAATGATGTTTTTATGAGCTTTGAAAGTGTTTAGCGGCATTTGCGTGTTCAGTATAACAGATGTACAGTTAAGCTAGCCGACATAACCTCTCGCGGGCCAGATACAGGTACTCGTTCAGTATTGCCACGTCTACCTCTTCCAGTGTTTTCGGGCAACCTTGCTGAGTGGGCCTTCTTTTCAGAGCTTTTTAAATTCATGATCCATCAAGATGCGTCTCTATCTGATGTCCAGAAGTTTCACTATTTGATTGGATGTCTAAAGGGTGAGCCTAAGAAATCGGTAAGTAATCTACCAATTACTAACGAAAACTATAATGTGTGGTCAGTGTTGGAAAGGTGGTATAAAAATTTGCGTGTTACAGCCACATTACATGTTCAGAATATATTACATCTGCCAAGAGTTGGTACCAGCCCTCCAGAATCATTGTTAAAATTTATCAGTGGTGTGCGTGAAAACCTAAATGCCTTGAGTGCTGAAAAATTCTCAGTCTGAATGGAGCTTTTTATTGTTAAATATTCTTCTTGAAAAAATTGAGCCTTCACTTCACCAAGACTTTGAATTGTCTGTTGATCAAGGTTTGCCAAGTTGTGAGTCCTTGTTAGCATTTTTGGAACATTATGCCATGGCTAATGAGAATGTACAATTAGTGAGCACACACAGCATAAAAAATAAGTTTTCAGCACCCAGTATAAAGGTTGTTCCTAAACACGTACAGAGTAAAGGTACATCACTTGTTGCTGTTGAAAATGACGTAAAATGTCCCTTGTGCAAGGAGAAACACCAATTGAGTAAATGTGGCAGTTTTTAGCCAAGTCAATTCACGATAGTCAGGTTTGCGAGGGAACAATCATTGTGTTTCAATTGTTTGAAGCGCTATCACAGCGCACTAAAGTGTATGTCAAAATTCACGTGCAGATAGTGTCAAAAGAAGCATAACTCATTGCTTCATTTCAGTCATGATTCATCTCGTGAGCAGCAAGCAGCAACCGAACATACAAAATCTGAGGTTTCTACTTTAGAAAACACTCAATCCCAGAGCCAAACACTACATTTGTCTAACCATCAGGAAAGACAAAGTACAATTTTGCTCTCAACAGCCTTGGTACGGGTTAGAGACAGCAGTGGGCAGTTTCAGATATTAAGAGCTATGCTAGATAGTGCATCACAGGTGTCTTTCATATCAGAAAGATGTGTCCAGCAGTTAGGACTGCGCCGCCACAAAGACCAAATAGATCTAGCTGGTGTTGGGCAGACCCCTGTATCTGGGTCAAGGGGAATTGTGCATTGTTTTGCCAAACCTAATAACTCTCAACACATGAGTTTTGATGCCAAAGCATCCATTTTGAAAGAGATTACACATCCCATGCCTGCATCAAAAATTGCTCAGAGTGCTGTAAGTCATCTGCAAGATTTAAAGTTAGCTGATCCCTGCTTCAATTTTCCTGGGCCTATTGACATGTTGCTAGCTGCGGACATTGTAAGTGATGCAATGACTGGCAGGAAGGTTGTAGGCGAGCCCAACGCATTTCATACTGTGTTTGGCTGGGTTGTGAGAGGCAGGGTTGCTTCTGAACCTGCTCCTAGTCCTTCTGTGTCATTTTTGGTACGAGGAAATAATTTGGATGTTCATCTCCAATGGTTTTGGGAAATAGAAGAAGTGCCTACCACAAATGTACTATCAGTAGATGAAAAGAAACGTGAGGAGCACTACAAATCAACTCATACTCAAACCTCCGATGGTAGATATGTGCTACGTTTGCCATTTAAAGAACAACAACCAGAATTAGGAGAATCCTTTCAACACGCACGTATCAGGTATGAACACCTGGAAAGGAAATTGAGCAGACACCAAGAGCTTGCAAGTGCTTACACTCAGTTCCTAAGAGAGTACGAAGAACTGGGCCACATGTCTCATATACCACATGTTCAGCCTACTGAGTGCACACAAACTCGAGTTTGCTCAAGTCCTATCACGAATCTTGATGTAGCATATATTTTTCCTCATCATGCAGTAATTAAAGATAGCTCAGCCACTAAACTGCGTGTTGTTTTTGATGGTTCAGCAGCAGCAGCATAAAATGTAATTTCATTAAATGATGTACTTTACACTGGGCAAAAGTTGCAAAAGGAAGTTTGTGATACTATTATCATAAATTTCATAATGCTGCGTGTAGTTTTTATTGCTGACATTTGTAAAATGTACAGGCAAATACGAATACATCCTGAGGATTGCAAGTATCAATGTATTCTCTGGTGACAGTCTCCTCAAGATGAAGTACAGCCTTACAAGTTAAATACCGTCACTTATTGATTGTCAGCTTCTCCTTACCAAGCATTAAGAACGTTGAGGCAGTTAGCAAGTGACGAGGGGCAAGACTTTCCCCTGGCAGCTCGAGCACTCTTACAAGGTGTGTTTGTGGACGATGTGGTCACAGGGACTAACACGTTAGAAGAAGCAGTCAAATTGAAGGCGGAATTAGTCTCACTACTACAACGAGGGGGATTTGAACTACGCAAGTTGACATCCAACTGTACAGCCCTACTTGATAATGTGCCTGCATCTCGGCGAGAAGTTCTGAAGAACCTTGATCAAGAAAGTAGTCCGGCTGTTAAGGTGCTTGGCGTTCACTGGTGCCCTGAGAATGACAATTTTACATATTATGTTAATGTACCCCAATCTTCCACAACCAAAATGGGTATATTGTCAACAATTGCATGCTTATATGACCCATGTGGGTGGGTCACCCCTGTTGTCGTGTGGGGTAAAATATTGTTGCAAACATTGTGGACTCTGGGTTTAGAATTGGATCAGCCTGTTCCCGTAGATATTTGTCAACAGTGGCTACGTTTCAAAGGAACACTAGACATCCTAACTGAAGTGAAAATTCCACGCCACATTAACTGGGATGATGCAGAGAGTATCGACTTTCATGGATTCTGTGATGCCTCTGAAAAGGCTTATGCTGCAGTGGTGTATGCTCGCATTGTCCACAAATCTGGATTGTCTCAACCTTTCTAGTTACAGCAAAGTAGAAAGTTGCACAGTTAAAATCACTTTCAATTCCTAGGCTTGAGTTATCAGGTGCTTTACTTCTCTCTAGATTATGGCAGTGGGTGAGTAAGATGTTCACTGCTAAGATTCATCCTATGAACATGTGGTCAGACTCTTCGACCTTTCTGTCCTGGTTAAGGTCATCACCGCACAGATTTAAGCCATTTGTCGCTAACAGAGTATCTGAAATTCAGTCAACACTGCCCCCAGTCCTTGGCGCTATGTACCCTCAAGTTGCAACCCAGCTGGCATAGCCTCACGTGGTGTGTTCCCCGATGAACTGATAAACAGTGAAGCCTGGTTTTATGGTCCTAATTGGTTGAAGAACTCTGAAGATACATGGCCTGTGACTAAAATCCAGACACCTGACCTGACGGATACTACTGAGTGCAAACGTCAAGGAGCACAAGTCTTAGCAGTTCAAGAATGTGATGTTAATTTGCTGGCATTACTGGAAAAGTTTTCTTCATTCTCTAAACTCAAGCGGGTGACAGCATGGATACTCAGAGCTAAATCAGCATTCATGAAAAGGTTTCATTGTAAATCACAGTGGTTAAGTGCTGACGAATTGAAGGAAGCATTAATGTTTTGGATTCGAGTTGTTCAACGTAACCTTTTCTCAGAAGACTTAAAATTACTTGCTAAGAATGAATGTTCGAAGAAGTTACGGCACTTACACCCATTTCTCGATCCTCTGGGAGTCATCAGGGTGGGCGGTCATTTGCAGCTCTCAGCGTTACCTGAAGAGAGCAAACATCCTATGTATTAAGTGCTTCAGGTGTTCAGCCAAGGCTCTCACACCTCTCATGGGAGATCTCCCTGCTGTGAGATTTTCTCAGGTACGTTCCTTTCTGAAGGTCGGCGTGGATTTTGCAGGACCATTTTCAACAAAGCGAACAAAATCACGGAAGGTCCCGATAGACAAAAGCTATCTGTGCATTTTTGTGTGTATGTCAACAAAAACAGTGCATCTGGAAGCTGTAACATCATTATGTACCGAAGCTTTTCTGGCAGCTCTTAAACGGTTTGTATCATTGAGCAGTACCCCATGTGTTATATGTTCTGACCAAGGTACTAACTTCATTGGGACAAGTAGACATTTGAAAGAGGTTCATCAAGCACTCTTCACTGAGCCATCATGGAAAGATATGCAAGCTCACCTGCAAGATCTCAACATTGTGTGGCAATTTAATCCTCCAGCAGCACCTCACTTTGGTGGCCTCTCGGAGGCGGCTGTTAAATCAGCCAAACTACATATGAAACGTGTTATTGGAGATGAAATACTTACCTTGGAGGAATTTGCAACCCTTTTTGCTGAGATTTCCGCTGTTCTGAACTCCCGTCCGTCATGTCCTTTGTCTCCAGATCCGTCAGAGTTTGATGTATTTACCCCTGGACACTTTCTTGTGGGAGCTCATCTTGTCGGCCTGCCTGAACAAGACCTCAGCCATATTGTGAACAATCGTCTAGGTCGGTGGCAATTAATCACCAAGTTAAAACAAAGCATCTGGAAGTGATGGATTTCAGAATACCTCCATAACTTACATCAGAGAACCAAATGGAGTGCTGTGGTTCCCAATCTGAAAATTGACACTTTGGTGTTAGTGAGAGATTCTAACCTACACCCTTTAAGGTGGAAGGTAGCCAGGGTGACAAAGCTTTACCCAGGTAAAGACGGTGTTGTTCGAGCGGGTCTCATTGAGAACTCCCAATGGAGAACTTTTAAGACCTGTTACATAGTTGTCTCCCCTACCTGTTCATGATGACTCTTGAATTGTTGATAAGACTTTTGTCATGAACCATTGTTTTGGTTAAAGGATTGTTTACTTTGTTTTTTTTTTCTTTCCCTTTTTTTTTTTTTTGGTATTGTGTTGTATATTTTGAAAGACCCTCATTGTTCTTTAGACTTATGTTTGTTGGAAAATGTACTATTTTCCAGTGGGCGGTATGTTGGGGATATTTGTAGGTTACAAACATTTTTTTTGTATTTTCTTTGTTGGCAGGTAAATTTCATTGTGTTAAGTTCGTATACGAGTAGTAGTCAAAATGGCGTTGTGATAATAAAATACAATTTTTCGTGATGAGTCTCACCCAGGGAGTTGGTGTTTTATTTGTGCTATCCTTCACTTCAAAAGAGTAAAACAGTTATAAATAAGAGCGTGATATTATTTTACTTTATAGGGTTAACACCATACATACTTAAAACAATTAATTTGGCGCATAATTTGCTTAAACAATGCGTTACTGCTTGTCATAAAACATCATACCTGCCAACTTTTCAAAATGACCATCAGTAAAACTTTTCCAGAATGTCACATTTTTGCCTAAACTGCACGCGGCAATTTTTGTGCCAAATCATATCAGTCCCAATGACTTATAAACTGTACACATAATATTTTTAACGTTTATTTGTTTTTAAAGTAGGCCTAGTTAGCAAGACCTAAATATGTAAAAACAATTATTTGCCAAGTTATACTTTGAACAATTTCGTGTTCACTTAATACTTTGAAAATCCATCATTCTTTCACAATTCAAAATGTACAATTGCATCTTTAAACAACCTGTAAGCACGGTTATACAAATACAGTATAAATAGTTTCACAAAGTTTTATAGAAATCTCAACTAGTTTTGTTTCTTTCATGTGGCATGAAATTGAATATACCAAACTAGATTGTGTTTTGGGTTATGAAATACTGTAAGGCAATATTCAGCTATAGTTACAGCGCCTTCAAAGCCTACTTACGAAAATTCATGTTTAATTCTGTGATTTTCATGAGTAGGCCTGTAACCTCAAATAGTAGTCACAGTCAGGTGCGTGCTTCATACCATCTTCCATAAATTACTAATAAACGCAGCGCAAAAATTACGCTTGAAGAAATTATGAACAGTTCGTTTATATCATATAAAAATATTATTTTTGTACGTACGCTTCACAATAAAAGAAAATATTTTTTCTTTCAAGTTCGCGACGGTATAAACACGTGCGCAATGCATCTATCAAACTTCAAAATTTCGTCACATCACACGGTAGTTATACGTCATATTCATTACAACAGCGAAAAACAATTTTTAGTTTCAAAGTTAAAAATTAAGCTTCTAAGAACACAAAAAAGCTCCCACTTGGTTAAGAAACAACACATTCGTCACTTAAAAACAACACGCACGTCGTCATCTTGTAACAGCCCATACAAGAAAACCACAGATTGGCTGTTAGCTCTAAAATACGCCAATAAGAAACCGGGAACAAAATATATACCGAATTTTGTTATTGGTTCCTGTAGAGTTCATTGTGACCAACTGCTGGATCCACAATAAAAACTGATTTTACGAATGTTTATCACAATAGCAGAGAGAAACAACACTGAAAAATACGTTTCATGTTGGTATGCTTGCGCAAAACATATTTGCCCGCATTAATTCGTAAATAATGACAGAAATGTACACACAACATTGTCGAACGTCCCGAAATCCATAAAATTTTCTTGTCCTCCGTAAAACCGTAAAATGCATGTACTTTCCGGACATTTTACAGACAATCCGTAAAAGTTGGCAGGTATGAAACATGCATTTCACAAGTGAGCACGATAGTAGTGCTACCTATTTTCCACATGTAGAAACATTTGTCTCTGGGTATGTCAAAATTGAAAAATAAATAGACGTTCGTGTATTACGCAATCCCCGAACTTCTGATTTATTTTTACTGCATATACTGGCTGTGAAAATGATTATTTGCAACCACTTATACATGTAATTCTTAACGTTTGGAAGTGGAACATTGAACGTCGGAATATTCCACGGTGCCGCGATGTATCTTCCATCTTGTGAACGTTCATACAGTTGCGCTATCTGTACGCACTGCACACTACTTATACCTACGTTCGTGTACAATTCATCAAACGTTGAGGGATTGTTTTGACGTTAAGTTATACAAAACTGCGCAATTAATAAATACATCTGCTTTTTCCTTCTTACTTTGGTGAATAATTTACAAGGGCATTGTGCTAGTAAGGAATGCCTATTTTTTTTTTTTTTTTCATTAAACACTATGCAAATCGTTTTATTCGCTCGCGAGAAGGCACTCGGCTGCTCGGTTTTCTAATATTTTTTAGGACAAGGGTTGGTCATATCTATTGTTTAAAGGTGTTCTTTTGATCGTAAGACGTCTGCCTATTGATTTAAATTTATATTTCAACTATCACTTGCTTTATTTTTCCGTTAAATGCTACGGAAGTCGGGCTATTCACTCGAGAGAAGACACTCGGAATCTCGATTTTCTCATATTTTGGGGACAAGGGTTGGTCATATCTATCGCTCAACAGTGTGATGTCTGGCTACTGATGTCAATTTATGTTTACATTATTACGTTAATTTCCCCCAAAACGCTATGGAAGTCGGGGCCCGACTAGACACTTTGTAGAAAAAATGCTGTTTAAAATTTTTTTGTTATGTTCCTTGGGGAGGGGGGGGGGAGAAATAGGCCGCTATTGAATTTACGAAGATAGCGATTTTACGAATGTGATGTTAGGAACCGTGAGTATTTGTAAAAACGGGGGTCTAGTGTAGTTTCAAGATATTGTTGCCAAATTTTTCATTTTTTCCATTTTTATTGGAAATAAATATACGTAGTAGACATTTTCAGAATATTACCTCTTGATTGTGGCATTACCTTGAACATGTTGCTTCTCCACTAAAGTTAAGCCAAAAAATGTGTGACAGATAAGGTAATCATCTAAATAAGTACAACAAATTGTCTTAATTACTTTATTGTTTTAACAGCCCAGCGTATCCTTGGCTATTTTCAAAGTCAACAACTCAGCTTAAAAATATACAATAGCTTGCCATTCAACTATATGTGTAACAACTGTTCCTCAAAACATAGGATTGGTGTGAAAAACAAAGAAATCCACTAATTTAAACTCTTAACATTTTCAGTAGAAAGGTATGAATGTTTCGAACCGTAAAAATATACAAATATTTTTCCCCAGTATGTGTAACAACTATTTATTCAAAATTTGAAAATAAAAATGTCAAAATAGTTATTACACCTATCAGGAAACTTCAAATATGAAGCACAGTATGCACATTACATACTACATACATACAGTGACATTATTTGATTCTCTCTGAAAGTATTTTCACTTCAGTAGCGTGTACATACTTTCCAACTGTCGAAAATTATTACATATTCAAAATTTTAGTGTACAAATTTTTGATATTGCCAAATATTTCAATGAAAAATATTGGTTAAGGAGTTAAAATAAAATGTGCAGTACACAGTTTTTAAAAATAAAAACAAATCTGAAAACACCATAAATTTACAGTTATCACCCTGTTCCAACTGGCAGACTGGGGTTCACATTTACTAATTTGTTTAATGACACACCAACTGTGTCTTCAACTCAAAGATGGCAATAAAAAGTCATTAACATTCCAAGTTTGTTTTGCAATTATAATCACAGAAAATTATGAGACATAAAAAACTATAAAATACTATGTGAAAAATCATAAAACATTCTTGCACGTATTATACTCAAAAATACACTGTTAAGATATTGTAGCTATATGACATAAAATCGGTCATGGTGCATCAAGTTACATTGTATAAAACATGTGAAATCATATCACAGTAACTGTTGTTATTGCACAAAATAATTAACATTTCTTTATCAGGAATGAAAAATTTCACACACAACATAAAATGATATGGAGGAGGTGCAGCAAACCTATGGCTACATACAGCACAGTGACATTACAACCATATATAATGTGGCATTTCTGCAACTGCTAACCAGCAAAACAACTTCACACTGCAGTATTTCACACTTTGCATACTTTTGGTTAAGATGTGTTTAAATTAAGCTCCGTTCTGTAACAAACAGATTCTGCATTAAATTTATTTGTAGAAACACAACTACTACATTAAAGACCTGTATGAAAACTATATCAGAATAAAAATTTCAACATACGTAATTATATTTTACAAAACACCACTGGGGCCAACTTAAAATATCACTTATAAATTTGGCGTGAATGGAAAATCCCAAGGATGCCTAACATCAAACAAATTTAAATATAACAAATAGTATACGAGACTACCGACAATTAACAAAACGGCAGAATCGTCCGAAACATAGCACTCATACAATCAAATACATAACTAGATTACTAGAAAGACATATTTTGTGAGCAGGAGATAATTTGAGAAACTAAAAAAATGTACAAGATGGTTAATGTAAAAGGGAAGAGGAGCAGCGTAGGACGTATCCACATGGTATGTACAAGCAGTCGGAGCGACGTCTCACAGCGCGTCACGATGCCACACCCACTTCTTGTTTGTGTGGTCAAACCTATGAGCCAGCCACTGCTGCTCCAGCAGTTGGTATCGCCCCATGCTCAGGTACAGTGGCTTCCCTCGTCTGCGGAAAGAATAATTACCTACTGTCACTTCACCATCATCTTACTAAGGGAGGATTAAATATAGTTATTCAATTTAAGATAAAAATTTTTCAAGTATGTACTTACAAAATAAAAGCATAATGTGGACGCTATAGAAGTGTTTTGTTACACGTCATGATAAGGGATGTTTCGTTACAAATATATCTTTAATTAGCTAAATGTAGAAACCTCAGGACAATAACTATTCAACATATGTACAGTAAGGCACCAAGTTGAGTAAGGGTTGCGTTCTCCAGTCTGTTACATAACTTGATTTTTCCATAAGTCAATCAGAAACTTAAAAATGCAATGAAAAAACCAAAACCGATGTTTACATTTCAGTGTTTTCAGTTCAACTTTTAATTTCAAATTTTCAAAAATAAATTTGCATGGACTCAAAACATAATTGACTAATACTGTACAAGAAAACATTTTAAAGAAAGAAAGAAAGTGAGGCCAGTTAATTTTATGTGACAGGTATATAAAAAAGTAGCAGGCAAGTCATGTGCCTTAGCAACGTAAATTGTTCAGTTTCTCTAGTGGAATATTTTCTTGCACAAATGTTTCTGTTTCATGGTTACCAAGATATTCTACATTCTTTTAAATCATTTTCTGGTTTTTCTAAAACGTGAGGCAACTGACATTTACAACAGTATTTTTTCTATTATACTACTTTATTTATTTCACATTTTTACAACAAAAACAAACTCTACCATGACCACCATTGAATAATAAAGCAGCATATATGTACTGAAATACATATACGCCGCACACGCACGCGCACACACACACACGCACACACACACACAACTTGGCCGGGAGAACACCTGCTTGCACTATATTTCTTGTAGTGAATGCAACGTGCATAGTACGCATTTGTTGCACTGCAGAATACAAATTAACATTGTTAGTACAGTAGTACTATACACTTTTAGAATACTGTAGCTGTTCATTCAGATTAATGGATAAAAGTTAATGGTCACAGCATTGAATTTCCATGTACAGTAATTGTTTGTGGAAATTGTGTATTTTTGTGCGACCAGTGGCTGCTTCGTGCTGCCTGCTAGGAGTGATGGTTGAAACACGACAAACGCGCGGATGAGGCAGTGTAGGGAGAGGATGGCAGGTGCGTCCCGCAGAGCCAGGAAGTCAAAACAGTACACGCGAATAATCTTTGAAACTAAACTCGCCATTAATGGCAAACCACTCATCCAAATTACTTCAAAATGTTTACAGTATATTTGTGAACTGTTCTGTAACTTTTAAATTCTGTTACTGTTAAAAATAACTTTGTTAATGACGTGTTACTGACAATTGTTGGAAAAAATGTAGCATAAATACAGTAAATGACAAATTTTTTGGTTTTAGAAAATATGTGGATGGTATCAGTGTATGAAAGGAAGAGGATATTCTGAATTTTATTTGTATGACCTTTTTGAGTTATGTGGAACGTTATTACTTTGATGGCAGATAGAACACCGAGAATATTTCAGTTGCTGTGCGCGTCTGAATCAACGGCCGGTACAAAAACTCTGTCTGTTTAGTGACAATATTTTATTTTCCAATTCTCACACTTGTATTTGTAAAATAAACATATTTCGATAACTCTTACCGAAATAGGCCATATTCAAGCATATAAATTCAGTGCAACAGTGTCGCTAGTTAAAATGTATTGCAAAAGTATTATACATATTTTTCAGATACATGACAGTTGCTATTGTCTGCATCACTGCAGTAAAGTAGAGAGTATTGAAAATAGAGAAGCATTTCAGATAATCATTAAAGAAATATCTTGTACATTTATACAGTTACACATTAGCAGGGCAAGTGTCTGGAAAGTAAACATGACAGGGCAACAGATAAAAATGGCTTAAGTGACTAAGTTTGGACTCGTTGTCGGCACCGTTTGTGCATTAACTCTACTCTTGTTGCAAACATACAATATCTGGGTGTGCCATAGTTAAAAGAGCACTAGTACCGAACACAGTACAGCACAAATTACACAATCACGAGAAGGCATCCCTGCTTGTTTTATTTTTTTGTGACATGGATTGATCATATCGATCGCTCGTAGGTGAGATTTTAATCAAAAGACGTCTGTCTATTGATATAAATATAAACTTTATTTATTATTTGTCATCTTTTGTGTGAAACGATACGGATGTCAGAGACTGTATTTGCGAGAAGACACTTGCTCAGTGTTTTTTTTTCCTCCAGGACATGGGTCGGTTATAGTTATCATTCAGGAGTACCTCTTTTTACGAGAAGACGTCCGTCTTGTGATATAAATTTATATTTTAATGATTACTTGTCTTACTTTGCCACAAAACGGTACGCAAATTGGGACCCATTTGCAGAAAAAATGCAATTTCATTATTTGGTAAAGGCAAAATGGCAAAATTAACCTCAATCGATTTTATGAAGGTAGCAATTTTACGAATGTCATAAATTGAACCATCATAATTCGTAAAATCGAGTGTCTAGTGTACATGGGGAGTCCTCTCAGATGCCGGAACATCCCGACAACAACACTGAGCATGACCCCTGGAATAACTTCACATTCATTCCAGAGCGCCCAGTGCCATTCTTGTTTCTCCAAAACCACTGCCTGGGAAACCTGCAGAGAACCCAGTGTGGATGCACCTGGTACCTTCCAGCCTCTTCGTCCAGCAGACATCCAGCTATGACAGGCACCAACCACAAAGGCGAGTGTCAGCCTCCAGCAGAACCTGACCTCCGCCCTTCGCAGAACGCGACCTCTACAGGGATCTCGAGGTGTTGTCACTGGCCCTCAAGGCGCCACAACTAGCTCTTGACCCTCCTCTCTGAACCACTGCACCTCTCAGGACTGTACCCCAAAGCGCCATCACGAGCCAACAATGGTGAGAAGAGTGCTCAGGTTTCAAGCCCACAAGGCACATTTCAGTCCGGCTGCCATCTTGTGCTTCCACCACCGAGCACATTATCGGCACAGCCTCACCCCAGTCAAAAAGACTCGTCAGAAGAACCCCGTCCAAGTCAGTCCGGGCAGATCCTCCTGGGGGAAGGAAGAGCAGCACCGAGCCTAGTGCTCTGGTGCCACCACCCATACCACTTTCACCTGTCCCAGGGGTGGCCATTCCGAGCCGTCGCCAGATTCAGTACCAGAACCTCCAGCCAGATGCAGCCTGACACGGCGTGCATGCCTCTGGGAACAGCAATCAGGACGGACGCTACAGTGAGACGCCTTGGCGAGTACTTGCCAGCAGACCCTACCAACGGCGCATCAGAGGTAAGTGAGAGCCACTCGCCCAGAGGGATCCCAGAGACTTTCAAAGATACATATCCTGATTCTTACATTGATTTCTATTTTCTGCTTTTCCATTTTGATGTAAAGTTAGCTGGGAAAATATAGCTTGTGGTAAAGGCCACAAGAACACAGCGCCCCTGCGTATTTCTCTTCCTAGGATAATTAAAGTTCAAATCTGGGCCTCACTTTTCCATGGCAGGAAGCATTTAACGTATTACATTCGCCTGTCATGATTTTTTTGTAACTTTATTGCGTTCAGCTGCAATTTGCCTAACCCCTTTACTTAACTTAAAGTAGGTTGTCTGTGATTTCATACTACTTGATGCCTCCCACTATTATTTGTTATGCTTGTATCCTTATTACGTAATGGTATTCATGAATTTATGTACCTCACCAGGCCGCATGCCTAAATAACCAAATAATATGGACTTTTGTGAAATGATTTAACTATTATTTTAATTCTTTTTTACTTAAAATGCACAACACTGCATCAAGTTAGGGGTATTTTTACTGTCATAAATAGTTTTGCGCACCTAAGTGTCAATATTTATTCGCAGGGTAGTTGGCCTACCTGCTTCTGCAGTCTGCCATCACCAAGGTACCTACCGTTAGCTCCTCCCCCCTTCGGGAACCCACTCACCCTACTTGACCCCTAAGAGCACGGGTATATAAGGAGGGCCATCAGCCCTAGCTAATCAGTCGTTATGGACCCAGCCTAGCCTTTGGAACACCTTGACACTCCTCTCCTGAATTTGTGATGTCTGAAAGGCCTCAGCCTTACCATCCTATCGTGCTTGCTGGGGGTGACGTCCAAAAGGCCACCCAGCCCCACACACAACAATCCGCTGTAAGGGGTGACGTGCGAAAGACCCCACTTGTGTTTAACCTTATCTTGGGTTGCAAGTGGTGACAACTTACCTAAATCCAAAGATCGTACCTACCTCTTCTCAAGTGTCAAAGTATGCCTAGTGTCAACGCCAGTAACCTTAACTTGAGCATGCACCATATGTACATTACTCTGAGACAGATTCTCTCTGACAGGAAGTATAGCTATCTTGGACCAGAAGATGCGTTTCCAATTTGTGCCACGAGATGTGCAGCCCAGTATTTTGTAACTAAGTGTGTATAGTTGAACTGTGATCAGTTTGTATTATTGACTCAACCCCACCCTCTCTTGTAGGGTGTGTATTGAGAGGTAGCAATTGAGGTATGTCAGTTTAGCACGTGCCTCGG